>OU611783.1:20000000-20120429 GCA_914767645.1 Hydraecia micacea
TGGGCTTATTACACACAGTCACCTTGTGGGCTTATTACACACAGTCACCTTGTGGGCTTATTACACACAGTCACCTTGTGGGCTTATTACACACAGTCACCTTGTGGGCTTATTACACACAGTCACCTTGTGGGCTTATTACACACAGTCACCTTGTGGGCTTATTACACACAGTCACCTTGTGGGCTTATTACACACAGTCACCTTGTGGGCTTATTACACACAGTCACCTTGTGGGCTTATTACACACAGTCACCTTCTACACTACGAACACTATCTTGCGTGTGTCGGACTACTTACTCGTATATAGAATTATCTATACATATAATAAAATTGTAGAAAAGTGGTGTCTGTACAATGGAAATATATAAAAAAAAAGTAGCAGGGGTTGTTATTATATCGATGCCGAACCCGAAAGTGTAATTAATTTTTTTTTTCTGTTTGTCTGTTTGTCTGTGTGTTTGTGCACGATAATATCAGAAACGGCTTATTCGATTTAGATGCGGTTTTTACTAATATATTGTAGTAAGCTTCACTTAAAATTTAGTGTTTATTTTATGTCAATCGGTTCATAAATAAAAAAGATACTTATGTCAATTTAAAGAATCACGGCGAACATTTGTTAAGGTCAGACGCTGAAAGTTGTGGGTGTAGATCTAAGTATCAGCTGTTTCTCGCACGGTCAGTTGTATGTGGCTCTGTCACGTCGGGTTAGCAATCCTAGGAGCCTGTATGGTTTCATCCTCGATGGCCATACGTTTTGTTTGTTTAATTACTTATAGGTAGGATTGTATTTTTAGTTAGTTAGGTCACGGGTTAGGTATAGGTTGTATTTGTAAGTATTAAGTACCTAAATAGATTCGTTATTATTTTCATTAGATACCTACTTAGATTATTACAATTGTTTTTTTTTTTGTTAGTTTAAGATTAACGTATAGTTTTAGGTTGTGTTGTAAGTAGTAAGAAGTTAGATTCGTTTTCCTCCTAATTAGCTATTGGAATTGTTTTAGTTAGTTTGAAAATTACCACCGATTTGGTGGTTTTTTTATATAGTACGTAAGTACTATATAAAAAACTAGACTGACGCTTTCGAGTCATTATTGTAAAATAATGACTCGAAAGCGTAAGTCTAATATTTCATAAAGCTCTAATAAAGCTCGAGCTATAAAAATAGCTCGACTTAGAATAACGAGACGTCTCAACAAACTGATCTGCGAAGATTTGAGCAGGCGGTGCGTGAGGCGGCACACAGAGCTACTGTGACACCAGAACAGTCCCAAGATCGACGTCAACAACACGCTGAGTATCTGGCATTTCAACAACTGCTGAAACTCCAGAACAGTCTCAACCTCGACGTCAACGGCATGCTGAGTACCTATCTGATGTCTCAACGGGCCCAAGATCGGCGTCAACAGCATGCTGAGTATCTGGTGTCTCAACGGACTGCTGAAACACCGGAACAGTCCCAAGATCGGCGTCAACAGCATGCCGAGTATAGTGGTGTCTCAACGAGCTGTGGAGACACCAGAAGAGTCACAAGCTCGACGTCAGCAGCAGGCGACTTACATGGCGTCCCAAAGAGCCACAGAAACCTCTACAACAGCTGAATCTCGCAGAAGCGCTGTTGTTACACGAATATAATGTATCATGGGACTGTTTGTCTTAAACAGTTCTAAATAAATGTCCGCGACAGAATATATAATCTACCTTTTATGTGGAAGCCCAAAATAGTGAACCATATCGAAAGTACCTCTTTCTGTGTGTTACCTTTTCACACCTAAACCACTGAACGGATTTCGATATTTGGCAAGGAGATAGATAGCACCCTAGGGAAGGACATATGTGGTACTTCACCGGTACTGTCCTCTGGGATAATTTCCGACATCCACGCGGGCGAAGCCGCGGGCCGAAGCTAGTATTATATATATACTCAAGGTATAGAGGAAAGGTAATGCTCTTTTAATCGACATTTGAATAGAGAAATAGTTTATAGTTAGTTTAATAATAATAATAGTTTTTAGTTAGTTTAGTGTTCTATTTCTTTCCGTTGATAAGTTGCTATAGCTTTGAGAAATATGGTCCAAGAATGAATAATTGTTTATGCAAATGTAAAAATGTGTTGATACAATACTTTAAAACGAGCTGCCATGGAGTTTGCTTGTCCTTCCTTCTCCATGATGACCTAGTTTTGGAACGGAAAACAAATTTTCTCATTAACGTATTCAACTGTCAAGCCTAATTGAAATAAATGCCTAGTCTTGTCTTTTTCTGCGTTTCTTCATAAAACCCTATCTCTACACACCATATTCATAGGTACTTCACACAGAATAAACAACTAGTAACCATTCTGGACACTCTTGCTAATTAAGCTGATATTATTACCTATACAATTATAGTTTCCATTCCCCTTTTCTGACACGTGCGTGAGACGAACGCAAATGTATACCAAACATAAGTTCAAAGTGTTTCGTCCGACGAGTTAACACTCAAAATAAGCACTTAAGCATAATATATGTGTTGGTAATAATAGTATAGCCCGTCAGCAACCGCCATGGCAGCGGACGAATCGGCGGACTACCCGAGCTCCTCACGCGTGGAGGCTATTAATGTCAACTTCAAAGATGGAATGTTACAGATGCAAGTACCCATGTACTAATGTAACTGTGAATTGACAAGTGAGTTCGGCAAAGTTGGAGTCGCCGCCTGCCGAACGCTTTTAATTGGTCATTAGTTCATTACCATCGGCGGGCGTCCACAGCGAGCGCTCCAACTCTACCGCACCCCCGCACCCCGCTCCCCCGCACCCCGCACGCCGCGCCTCGCACTCGACTTATTTCCAGATGCAGTTGAACAGACGTAACTTATAACTTTACTAGTTAGTATCAGTGAAGTTTTTTGATATTTAATTAGTTTCGCAAGCACCGCAGGAAGCAGTGACATGTGCGCGCCGGAGATGATACGTTTAGTGGTCCACGAATATCTATTTAGTATATTTCATATTTATTATCTGGATTCATTGTCGGTGTCAACGGCACATAAATATTTAAATAAAAATTGTAAAACAAGTTGGTAAGGCACCAGCTTGTTTTGCCAATAGGTATATTTTTTAGCACGCTTTTATTAGCTTCACTTGTAACGTAAAGTCTAAAAATGTAACAAAATCTCAAAGTTAATTTTAACCTATTTCTAATTGTCGTATCGAAATTAAACTTTTTTTTTTACAGTAATGAATCAAAACTGCTTCAGCACGTTAAGGACCCTATAGCTGTGAACATACCGTACAGGCCGTACCTACCTACATCTGTGTGCATAAATGATGTATCAACACTGAACGCACACCTCAGATTTCAAAAACTAGCTAGCGTTGAACAAAACAAAAAACATACCGTCGCTTTGTCCCACAGGGTACGTAATTACGTATGACCTTGGTTGTTTCATACGATTGCTAAAATTCACGTCTTCATAGCAAGTACCGTTAGTGGGTAGCGTAACGTATTGTATTTATAAACTTTGCTGTGCCCTAACAGAGTCTACAATGGCTCTTAGCTCTAAGCTTTTTGTAAACATCTTTTTTACCTTGTGGAACGCAAAATAAATGAATATGAATATGATTTCTAAACGCGTAGTCTGGCTTCCAATCTTGAGATGAGACTTTTATTTTTATCTTTTCAACAATAATCTATCGTTTTTTTTATTATTCGAAAGATTAATAAACGAGAATAACAATGTACCTAATCATCATTTTATTTTTATCATTATATTGTTATGTAATATGGGGTTAAAAATAAAAAAAAGTTTCATAAGTAATTTAAAAATGTTTATTCGTTATAATGTTATATATAAACTTCTAGATAAAACAGTTTATTTTCTCATTAATAACAATTTATTGAAGCAAAGTAGGTTATCAGTGAACTACAACCATTAGAACTACTTTTTTTTTACTGCCAGTGCGTTAGGTAGTTTTAACTTTAGTTGCATTTATCTCAAACGTCAAAGTTAACAAATCGTATTTATTAGGACTTATTGCGGTTATTTTCATTATGAAAAGAAGATTGAAACTAAACCTCAAAATAATCCTTATTACGGATATTACACAATATTATTTTAATATTACTAAAATCAATTTGTAATATTTATAAGTTAATACTTTGTAATATTTCCATGCAATGCAACTTCAACTGCTCATTTGATCTCTTATTCCGTGCTTTCCATCGCTGTATCGCAAAATGTAAACATTCTTGTTTATGATTTTCAATCAAATATTGTTTTTGAGCTGGTTTTAGTTTGCACGGCGAACGGTTCGTAAAGAAGTGTCGAATAATTCGGCAAAATACCTCGTTGGTACGAAACCACTTGTTTCATATACACTGACCAGCTGGGGCCCTTCACTTCGCTTTCGACTGGCAAGCCCTCTTCCTTATATCTTATGACTCTCCGACTAACAGTAGGTAATTTCTCTAAAACAAAAAAGGAGTAGGTTGTGACGTTGCAAAAATTAAATATTAATCGTGTCTAGTAGCGACACCTGCTGTAATTAACGGCGGACTAACGCCTTGGTTGTCAACGCTGTTCTACGTTGACACAGATGGCGTTGATGCCTTTTGTTTAGTTAATTAATTGCAAGTTTATTGGATAACTAAATAATAAATAAACAAACTTACATAATTTACCACATTTTATTTTAAAAAACAATGTCTGATAAAATGAAGATACAAATCGATAAGAAATCTTATATGGTCTGTGAAAGATGATTCGAGAAACTGTCAGATTGGTCTGGAGAAAAAGGCGGGGTACGGTGTCCGGTCTTTACGATCAAGGACACGAGCCTAAAGGCCGATTGAGAGGGACTTAATCCTAGGAGGATTGGGATGTGCCCAAATAACCCGATGGGGTTTTTATAAATATGAGCTGTTATAGGCAGAATTCCGTGAGTACTAAACCATTTTCTCTGTTCTTGCTGGATAGCCTATAGCTTAGATTCTTGCATGTGTGTTCTGACACGAGGACGTTGTTTCAGGTCTGGCTTTTATGCTAGCCTTTTAAGATTGGTGCTATGCGCGATTGATTTGATGCCTTGGTGTTGCGCCGTGTGATGATTTGGTATTCATCAGAGCGCAGGCGGATTTGAGGTTATCCCTTGCGGTGTGGTCCTCCGACGTTAGGAAGGCTTTACCTAGCCGAATCCTGGTGATGAGGGAAGTACGCCACTCCAGGTAACGAAAGCGTCACCATCTTGTCCGTAGGCCGCGTTCGCGTGTGTTCACAGGTTTCTCCTGTGAACGACGCCAAGGACCCTGAACCGTCAACTGAGGGTGTTATACTGAAGGTTTTATAGAGAGTATTATCTGTGTGTCATTGTGATTTAATCTATGAGAGAGTTAGGCCTTTTGTAGGAACTAGGTTGTTTTAAGACCAGTTGTTGTAAGGATATTGTGTCTCGGGTTTGCTTAGCATAGTAGTTATTTTCCCTATATGAGCACAGTCCTAAAAAGGCAAATACATGTTCGATTGAGCTAGAAGTTGTTAATTCGATCACCTCACGGATTCGCTATAGCGACTCTGAGAAATTGCTATTTGTCTCATTGCTGGCGTTCACTGACACCACTAGGAACGGAGACTAGTTGTGTGGGTGTATGCCGTAGACTCTGGGAAGGGTACATTGGTTTAGTGGCTTGCCACATTGTTTGTAAGTACTTTCAATTTTGTATAATTCCAATAAACTTTGTGTTGTGTAAGAAGGTACTTGTTTAATTAATCCTTTCCTAGCAGGTTATACCTTATAAATTTACTTTAGCACGGTGGTGAGTAGTATAGTCAAATAGAAACCATCATCAGCTTGTTTCAAGTTAAATAAACGAATAAACTACTAAAAACCGGGTTACAAGGTACTGTTAGGCTACTAGCAAAATACGAATATTACTATTTTGAATCAAAATTATTTTGAAAATAGAAATGTTACATATTATTATTTATTTGTTATTGCTTAATGTTATATTCGTCATTCCAAAAGTAAATAAATTATTTTTGGATTTTTTTTTCTTCTATTTAGATCATGGTAAATACATATAAAACGTATAAAAAATAAATACATGGATCAGCAGTTGTACTTCAATTAGATAAATGTTCGATAAAATAATTAAATCATAATACTCACACACTCAGTCCGGTTTCATCAAATATAATTTGTGATATAATATCACATTGAGTCCACTCTTACGCAGTGCGATAATATTCACTTTCATCTCAATATCGATATTTGCTTGCATTTTAAAATGAACTACAACACCGCGAATAGATTAAACACACGTCACTAACCCACAATATCAAATTACCAACCAACCAAGAACCAACAACGTTCTATATAATGAGTCGTAGCTCGTAAGTTAACTACATCTGTCTACCTTGTAATTTATTTATTTATATTTCTGTGGGTATAATCATAAAGTTTTACGAATTATGTGAACAAGACGAACATGATACGGAAGTATATTCAATAGCGTGATTATTAGTTTTTTTTTTTTTTTTTTTAAACATTATTAATATTAAAATTAGTAATTATTAAAACATTAAAAAAAAATCATAACCGCGCGTGAGATTCGAACCCACGGCCACGGCTCGCTACGCATAAACGCGCTTACCGACGTATGATAACCGCTAAGCTACCGTGCCATATACCCTAATGGTTGAATTTATGAAATATAATCAGTATGTCTGTGGTTCCAACGAATGCGAGTGTGTCTTTAATATATTATTATTAACACGTTGACTGCCAGACAACAGACACAATAGCAAATCTATTGTTCGCGGTCACCGTTGACCGCGATGGCAGTCAATGCCCGTAAGTCAAACTGAACGACAAGCTATTGCTTTGTGAGTTTGCATATGGACATTTGATGCCTTACTGTACATGTAGTTTGGAAGACTAAATTATAATTTGGTATCTTGGAGCTGATCTGATGATGGAGCCAGGAGGTGGATAGTGGAACTCTTCAGTGGCTACTAGTAATCCCTTCGAGTTTGGGCTCATATTATTTGTTTTGATGAATCCAATAGATTCCACTTGGTGTCGAGGGTCTGATGATGGAGCTAGGAGGTAGATAGTGGAACTCTTCAGAGCCTACTTGTAAATCCGTCGAGTTTGCTAGTAGCCCCTAATCGTCATAACTTCATTGACTTTATACCTTATCAACTTAATGAAGAATATAATAGACGCAAAAGTTAAAAATAAAAAAAGTAGTTTAAAAAAAACTAAATAACACGCTTTTATCATGCACATGTGCCACGTCGGGCCGCACCGTGCCACGTCGGGCCGCACCGTGGCACGTCGGGCCGCACCGTGCCACGTCGGGTCGCACCGTGCCACGACGGGCCGCACCGTGCCACGTCGGGCCGCAACGCGCCGCGCGGTTTCGGGCCGCGGCTCAAAATATTCGTCGGGAAGTTAGCAACTCAAGTGAAAAGTGTAAGAGCGCCAAGTTGTACGTGATTAAAGTTTAAACAAGGCCCGTCGGCCGCCGAGCGCTACACAAACGCGAACATGCTATATTGTTTGTTGTTTATAATCGCCCAGTGTAAATACACGCCCACACCGAGAGCTATTGTTCCTCCGAATACGTTAGTGGAGCGCTTATGCTTACATTACATTCATTGTTGATGTGATTCGGTAAGATTCCTATCTCAATTATGAATCATTAATTAAACGATACAAGACGTGTTAGTCAATATTAATGAACAGACACTTTGGCGCGTATTCCGAGAGTAATTACAAGGGTATAGGCTGTCAATGACTTGCTCGTTATCGGTGTGGTGCGGTACGATGCGGTGCGGCGCAATGCGGTGCGGCGCGGTCTCGCGCCACCCGGTAGCGTTGCGCTGAGACGGGCGCGATTGTTCCTTCGCCTCACATTGTGCGCTCTGAGAAAGCCGTTTTGAGTAGCGAACAGTACTTATTATCCGCTCTGTATATTTGTCACGTAACCTCACGTTCGACAGATAACGTACCCGGAATATTTATTCCGAATATCAGCGGGGCAATTCTCGTAATTTCAAGAACGTTCACAGTCTGATCTCAGTTTCAATCCGTCAAAAATACCTCTAATTTCCCTACATTTTGAAAAGTTTTTTGACATTTGTTTGTCGCCGAAATGAGACCGCGACTAGATATTGAACGTTTTAAATTAAGAGAATTGGCCTTCTGGACACCGACAGTGTCCATTTCTATTTTGACTATTGCGTGTGACATGATGTGAAATAAATCCTTGTTCGAACATAATACTGGCTGGTTATGCGCGTGTCGGAATATGTAGAATAAATTATAAAAAATTATTGCTTGATTTCGAATGTCATAATTATTTATTTATTTATTTTATTTTAAGAAGGCTTACAGACTAACAAACCAATAACATAAAGAATGTAATAAATAAAAAAAATGCTAATAACAAGCCTCCACATATAGTTAAGGAAATAGTCGATAAAAAGAAAGTACATACACGTTAATATAATGAATAAGAGAATAGTAGATAAGTTAATTATCCTTGAAAAACGACTGTGCCAAAAGCCGTCTTAAGGTCGCCACACTGGTGCAGAACAAATCAATATTAAGGTCCCTAGGAAGCCTATTGAAACTAAGTGCACTTCTTATTGAGAACATATTCCGCCTATAATTAGTCATTGCAAAAGGTACATTTAATATCGGCCGTTGACGTAATCCCATCAGATATGTGCGTAATGACAGATTAGCAACGAGTTCAGGACAGTCAATGTGGCCATTTGCGATACCCAACAGTAAACTCATGTCACCAATATAACGTCTCATCTCCAGAGGAAGGAATATTATGGCAATGGATAATTATGGCATTCCCCGAAGTCATCAGATCGTAATCTTGATTTATTTTCCTAAATTGCTTGGAATTAGTGTGTACTTTATTCTAGCTAAATTGTCGAGAGTATTTCTAGATGAATAATCAACAAATTCCGAACGAAACCGGTGATCTATGAGTCGGTCTAAATAATCGCTGCATCGCTGTCAATGGGATAAGTGCCCAAAAGGCTGGCAGCATTACCACGTTGGATGGCAATGCTTATTCTTTGAGCTAAAAATAGGCCACGCGTAGAGTCAACCAACCGCTTGGCGATGTCTCGAAACATTCGATGAGCACTCAGACCGCAAGGCCCTAGAGTTTCAACCCCAAACGGCTCAAACATATAGCTTGAGCATTATATGCCGTTATCTCTTCTTATTACTGAGAAACAAAGAAACAAAACTACGGAGTGAAGTTAGGTAGACGACACGATCTATCGAGTTTACCTTAGCGACTGCGTAAGACTCCGTAAAACTCATGGTGCAAGCATTATCGAAATCTATTCGATCCACGTTAATACGCTAGCGAGTTTAACGCTAGCGAGCAAGTTTTCGATAACAACTCATGGTAGAGGTACAGTAGTGCGTTCGTTTTATATTGGAGTTATCTTGCTCTCGAGACAGCGCCTGTGCCGGTTGTGCGCACTGATTGACAAAAAATGCGACATGTCGGACACCAACAGAGACCACGTGGACCCTAATCCGTCCGATGCTGCGATATATATATATACATGAAACAGGAGCAAAGAAAATATAATGATGATGTTTAAGGAGAGGAAGTGCTTTTTTATCTTAATTTTAAAAGTGGACAAATTTTGAGCACGCCTTACTGACACTGGCAAGTCATTCCATAACCGTACTGCTTGAACAGATAAAGATTTGTCATAGAAACTGGTGGTATGCATCGGCATCTCGTCTCAGGTTTTCCGATGACATCAGATATCTATTATGTGTGTCATGAAGAAACTTGAAACGTTCTTTAAGATAAGTGAGGGTTTTAGGATTAAACAAAATACTGTAGAGCTGAAACAAGATATGAGAATTCCGGCGAAGACGTATGGGAAGTCACTTGAGCTTTGTACGAAATTCAGATATGTGATCATATTTGCGCAGGCCAAATATAAATCTTAAGCAAAAGTTTTGAAGTCGCTCAAGCTTATATCGTGCCTCAGTAAGATCTGGATAACTGACATCAGCGTAGTCAAGGATGGGAAGTAAAAGGGATTGTGCAAGCGCAGTTTTAGTGGCAGTTTGAAGAAATCGTCTCAGTGACTTTCCAGATGCAAACATTTTGCGAGCTGAAGACCCCAAGAAAGAGGAATAGCAGTTCCGTTACATTGAACCTGGGGAAGCTGAGACCAGTTTATCTTGGGGATCATCCGAGAGCTGCCAACAACAATGAGCTGAGTCTTCGATGGGTTAACCTGCAACCCATGCGCCTCACTCCACTCACAGATTGAAACCAAATCCTTGTTGATAATATGAACGGCATCAGCCAAATTCGAGTGGTCAGCTTGCTTATACATTTGCAAATCAACATATAGCCTACTCTAATCTACACTATAACATAAAAAGAACATCAGTAGGTATTTTTGCGAATTCACTCAAATGGCATGTAAATACATCGATCTTCATGTTTTGGCGAGAAGGTTGGTCCTGGCAACTGGCACGGCCAGTAGTGGCGGGCAGCGCCGCCTCCGCACGTAGCGGTCTGGTACACATACACTCAGGCGCTGCAGTACTCCTGGGTTATGCTCGATGCCACGAAGTAAACTAACCAGATATGCGACAAGCTTGAATTCCCGTCGTACCCTCAGTTGGTTGTACCCGACCATACCGAGCACAGAGTGGGGTACATCAACGGCCCCATGTCTGTAGTCTCTTGTGCAAGTGGCGCGTGAACTTGTTCTGTACGCGTTCCAGCATTACATGACAGCACTATGTTCCAGATGACTCCTGACAAGTGCGTCATACAGGACTCTGACTGTTGCGATGTTAGTGAAGTGCCTCGTCTGTCGAAGAACAAATCCCAAGTTTCTAAACGCCCTCTTACAGATCCTCGTAATATGATCGCGACATGATAGTTCGGAACTAGGCGTGTAGTAGGTGTCACTAGATGTTACTGTACTCGACCAGTCTGTCAGAGAGACGGGATGCTTTACAAGTTTACAACGTTGCTGACAATTTATTTACTTTTATTGCTTTTCCACATTTTGAGAGCACATTAAAAGTACTTGAAAAGTTGGAAAAGTTCCGTCAGAGCGCGAAGCTGACGTTTTCGTGAAGAGCCACTCTACTCGCCCACTCGCCCATCTACTCGCCCACTCGCCCATCTACTCGTCCATCCACCTCTGACGGTATGTGAACGGATTGGCTTTATGATTGAATACTATCGAGTGAACAGTTTACAGGCTGATAGTATGTATTTAAAATATAAGCAAGTAGTGTAACATCATAACATAACATCATGTCTGTAGTTTCGATTAAATACGAACATCGTGCCAATCTGCACGCTTACACGGGGCTTACAGTATACGCAGGCCTAAACACGCGATACAGCGCAGGGGATCTAAATTAATTCCCCGGTTATTAATGAAATAATTATGAATAACCGTGAAAACAATAAAACAATGCCGTAGTGAAGCGGTAGGTACCTTTATCGTTATAGCTACGGGAAAACGGGGATATTTCGGGCGTTCAGAACAACATCAACCAGTCAGGTTCTCTCTCCCTCTTATGTACCCGTATAGAAAGGCCTTACAAAAAGGCCCTACCTTTTGGTAGGTACATGTTATAGTTATAGGAATACTGACGGACATGTAAGTGATGGGTAGCTTTGTATGATAATTTACGAGAGATAGCTGCAGTGCACATCGGAAAGTAAAATAAATGTTGTGGACAAAGCCGCGGTTGTGGTTACAACCGGCGCATTCAGTGCGGCGCAACAAAACGAGGAGACAAACAAAACAAAGGCTCGTTCATATACAAACATGCATCATACACAGCGCGTGCGAACCTAATGCGTGCGGGTACTAAACGTTAACGGGTAAGCGGGCAAGTAAACTGGCTCAGCTCACATCGTGTCTTCTGGTTCTCCACAGTGGCTCAAGAAAAACAGTGTGAACTGTGTGCGGCCAAGTGAGACCGTTCATTCGACTCGACTCCATCAACAATCTATAGTACACTGAGAGGACGGTATTTTACGCAATTTTGCGGTATTTAAACATATGAATAATTATACCTTTATCCCCTTGATCTGTTCAAACAGTGACCAAATCTCACTTTGATCGACCGCTCGCAGCCCGCAGCCACGCCGCGCGCCGCGCTGGCGCTGTGTTTCAATTGAATGAGACAATAGATTCGATATCACAGCCACGGCTAAGTTTCATTCATGCTCTAAACAGCGGCTCGTGGCTGTGCGAGTGTGTGAGTGTGCGAGAGTGCGGGCCTGTGGCGCGGCACATGACAAGTCATTGATAGCTGTCGGGAATACGATATTAACCGCGTGTTTACAGCGAACTGCGGAGCAGAGTCACATTATTCGATGTGCATGTGTGAGTGATCCACCGCACGCACGCCCGCACGCTCGTTCAGCACGTGAGTAAACAAACACAAACGGGCCTAAATTATTTAAATGTTCGGTGTCGCAGATCAGACACAAAGCCTACGCAGGTGAGCCGTGAAACTCGCTCATCCGTGTATAATGTAAAGAAAACATCTCTGTGTCGCAGGTGCCTCCTCACAGTCACAGCACACACCTACCGCCGCCGCCGCCGCCTCGCCGCGCCGCGTACATCCACACTATTGCGATTGGTTCCCGCCTTCCGGACAACTGAAACAGATCTGTACAAGCACCTGCCATCTAATCTCTTCACCACCCTTGGTTGACTGGTAGAGAATGCCTAAGGCATTAAGTCCGCCTTTGTACCTTTTTGTGCGAAAAGTTTTAATAAATAAATAAATAAATCTGTGCTTGAGTGAGCTCAACCTCGCACATTCTGATTTATGTTACTTATCAAAGTAGTTTTCAGGAGCCTTGTGTTACTTGCAATGTTCGACATTAGAATTTGAGAGTTCATAATTCCGGCATAATTAAAGTTATCGCAAGTCCTTGGGATCACGTTAAGTTTGTTCCAAAGTATTTTTGTGAAATTGGTTCGGAAATGTTTTTGTAACGTTTTATAGCTGGTAAATGTGTCGGTAAACGTTCAGCTCACAAAGTTGCCCCGCGCCGCATGCGAACAGTAGATGAGGGCGAGGTTGAGCACGAACGTGATACTGTAGGTGAAGTCCCGCGCGGTGCCTGCCACTGCGGGGACAGCCGCCGGGCAACGACGCCCACTGAACTTGACGTAGAAACACGACTTCAGTCGGTGCTTACTTGATAATACTAGTCGGATAATTGTATTCATTATTATATTCTTTCTCCCAAACTAAATTATTCCGTGACTACTAAGTCAACGACCTTAGCACGGATATTTCAATGACAGCTTTGCTAAAAACTTTTTACAAGAGAAAACAACCGACTTCCAAAAAAGACACAAAGTGAATAATAACTTTAATATTGGAAGTCGGTGACAAACAACGAAAATGTGAACCCAAGGATGCCGACTTCCGAAATTAAAGTTATTTTTAACTGACGAAAAAACGGAGGAGGTTCTCAAGTCGACGCGTATATTTTTTTTAATGTATGATAACGCATAACTTTTTACAGAGTAGTCCGATTTTGATAATTCTTTTTTTAAAAAGGATATACCCCGAAATTGGTCCCATATAAATTTGAAAAAAAAATGCCTACCCTAAGGGTAGGAAAACAGGGCATGAACAATAAATAATAGTTAAAGTAGGATTATATAACAGTTAATAGTTAAAGTAAGGTAAGTAGGTAGCTATTTTAAAAGTAATCACAAATTTAAGCATGTAGTAAATTAGTAAATTATAGCCACAATTTTTTTTTTACTAAAAACTTTTTAACAAAAAAATTAAACTACCGAAAAAACTGAAAAGCAAAAAATAATAAACCTTTTATATTTAACCTTAATAACTAAGTTCTTAAACTAATGTAAGTATACCTAAGTAATTTTGAGTCGGCGCCAAACAATCAATGAACAAAGATCACTAAATTACCTTAAATTTAAAGAAATAACCAAATTAAATCAACAATGAACGTGAAATCTCCAACGATAAACATTAACATTCCAAAAAATGCGCTCACTCGTAACGACGTGTGCCCTCACGTGGGTGCCCGTTCGGGTTGCTGTCTCGCTGACATTAACTTCGTGAACGTTCGGCATTTTCCGGCGAAGGGGCGTGTCGCGCCGCGCCGCCGCCGCGCACCACGCTTTACGTAATTAATTAATTTGCTTCACGCAAATTCGTATAACACTACTTGCTATGTAAATATCAGTGACAGAAAGTTATTATAACATCATCAATATAAACTAAGTGGCAAAAACACGTATTATTGAAGTCACAGAACATAAAACTGTTCTGTGATTGAAGCTAACTCAAAAACTACCCACGCAAAGTTAATAAAATTTATATGGGACCACCCCTGAGGCATAGCTTATCCATTAAAAAAAAAAATTGTAATCGATTTACAATTGCCGGAGATATCGCGTAACAAACATACAAAAAAAAAAACTTTTTAACAAAAAAAAAACCGAATTCCAAAAAAAACACTACAAAGTGAAAAATAACTTTAATTTCGGAAGTCGGTGTCTTTGGATCTGTATTTTAGTTTTTTGCCACCGACTTCCGAAATTAAAGTTATTTTTCACTTTGTAGTGTTTTTTTTGGAAGTCGGTTTTTTTTTTGTTAAAAAGTTTTTATTTCTCGCTTTTTAGTGGGTCTGCTTGTAATTTATCTAAGTTACAATAGCCTAGTGTCAACTTGCTCATCGCCTTTTACAAAATATTGTTTTTCCCGATGCAGGGACGTTAATTGTTCAGGAGTTCTCCTACGAATGGTGATGAGCATAAATTGCTTGGAAACCATATTAAAGTAATCGCAACCTGTGAAATACTTATAATTGAGTAGTTCCGGTGGCCATCTGTGGTCTTCATCATCAGTTCCACTTCACCAAATGGTGCTTTCCGAGAGCAAATGCACGAGTTACTATAAAAAATACCCAAATCGCTATAGGTATGCCTATAATATTTGAAGAGTTCCTTCGATTTCTCCAAGATCCCATCATCAGATCCTGAGCTGATGAAAATGGGACTAATCTGAAAGTATATACTTTCAAATAAAAGAAGAATTTTCCAAATCGGTTTATAAATGACGGCGTACTGAGGTAACAAACATAAAAAAAAATACAACCGAATTGATAACCTCCTCCTTTTTTTGAAGTCGGTTAAAAAAACATACAGTCGAATTGAGAACCTCCTCCTTTTTTGAAGTCGGTTAAAAATAACCTTGACTGTAGAGTCCGCAGTCTCATTAGACGGCACTCGTCCGCAAATGGAGTCCATTACCAGCCAG
The DNA here is from genome assembly GCA_914767645.1 of Hydraecia micacea. Lineage (NCBI taxonomy): Eukaryota > Metazoa > Arthropoda > Insecta > Lepidoptera > Noctuidae > Hydraecia > Hydraecia micacea. The sequence goes on from OU611783.1 coordinate 20,015,344, forward strand.
ATAATACGAGAAAACATCATGAAGAAAAATCTAATAAAGCGCTTCTCTTCTCCGGCAATCCATTTACAGAGGTACTCGGTAATTGAATTGGTGTGTTATCGTCGTGAACGCCCGAGCGCGCTCGACAGCGGCCGAGCGGCCCGGCCGGCGCCGGCAAGCGTCGTAAACTTCAATAAAACTTAGCAGGTAGCACGCACGGCCCGGGGCGCTCCGGGGCTAAGTGGCGGATGATTTACAGGCGCACGCCTCATACTGCGCGGTACACGTCGCCGTCGCCCGCTCGAGTCGCGTGGACGGTCAGCACCACTCGCGCGTCCACGCAGCGGACTGCTCATTGCCACACGCTGCACACGCGCCGCAGCTGACACTCGCGCGACATGAACACGTCTCTGTGGGCATGTGTGTAAGGCATGTTTGTAGATAAAAATGCTTGGCTAAATGCTGGTCCTGCTCCACAGGCACCTGGGCTCACTAGTTAAAATTTTCAATATTTGGAAGAGATGCTTCCCTTTTTCTCTTTTTTTTTTTGTGTTTCTGACATTACGATCTCAATGTTAATTTTTATTTTTTATTCAATCAAGTTTAATTTGTTTAATACATCAATACTAAACACCTTTTGCTGTTTGGTAGTAAACAATTTTAATCATCTTTTAAATAAATTGCAATCTATAGTTTTGTATAATTTAGATGCATTTTTTTCAATTTTGTAAATGTAAGAACCATGGATCCGTTTATTATGATTTTTTGATGTTGACTTGAAAGAGCATGGCAGTTGAGAATGTGTCATGCTCACTTAAATGTCTCACTGATGGTGGCGCGTGTGTTGGATCGTTCGGTTCCCTACAAAATGGTTGAGCTGGACGGTGCTGATCCACGCGTCATGTTCGTGAACGGGCGCCGTCGGTTGAGACTGGTCATCTCTTAACTGCCAAGGCTTATTTTTAATCTTATATTTTGAATTGTTTCTTCACTAGTGTTTTTTTTTTTTTACATTGTTCTCACATATAGAAGCATCAAGAATAATGTACTTACACAGGATTTTGTAATATCTTGATTTAAAAGAGTGTCCATGGAGTTTCTTGCCCGTTCTTCTCCATAGAGATCTACGTTTTGGAATGGGCAACTAGCTTCAACTTTCTGACTAACTGACTGACTATTTAATTTTGACAATTCAAAAGTGCTTGTACATGGTTTAATTGAAATAAATGATTTGATTTGATTTTGATTTGATTGTGCCGCGTGCAGCGCACCGCGCACCTCCGAACCGCGAATGAATTTCTGCATTCCACGACCCCCGTCGCCCTGTAGTTGTGCAAGAATGTCAATCAGCGCCGCGCACGCCGCGCCACTGCCGACGACGTTAATTAGGAATCCGCGCTCGTGAATGCAATTAATCGGGACGTCACCAACTAAACTACTGTTGTACTCAGTTTAATGATGTCGCTGCGGTGGCTGCGAATGAGCCTCATCTGTTACGTAATCGAAACGTGTTACGTTGTAATAGACGCTATTACACAGAGTTTCAATGTATTTACTTATAATATAAACCACTTTAAATTATTCCACACAATATATTGCAACATTGAAGTTGGGACATTGCGTAGCTTCTGCTACGAGCGCTACGAGTTTCGTAGCAAAACGCGCCACGAATTAGCTTTTAAATCACCGTCAATCCTGACTCGGCGTCTCCGCCATGGATTCTATTGGAATAATTGGTGTTGTTGTTCAGTCAATGATACAACACTAGTTCATGATTACCAAGCAGTCGTTGATGTGCAGACGTGGGCGACGCACGGCGCAACAGCCGAACAGCTTCTTGAAATATTAGTGAAGTTCCGCCGCCTGCGCCCAGCACGGTCTAGCATATATCATCCCTAAATGCACTTAACATCTACTTGTTTTCAAATAAGTCGAACGCAATCTATAAACAGTAGTATTAGGAAGAACGTTTGCCAGCAGTAGCGACGTCCATTGGTAAGCGGCCATCGGACACCCAACTAATGAGTTGAATAATTGAAGTGAAAGTGAATACAGATACTTATCAAATTATTCGTGGAATAACTACAAGTATGTAGGTTGTCTGTACCTACTCACAAAGAGAAGTCAGGTGGTCGCATGTCGCGGCCGGGAGCGAGCCATTAATCAGTGTTAAGTTATGACGTTTCGAGATATGACACAATTGATCGGCGCGGGTCCCGATCACACGAGTTAACTCGAGTGGCTTAGAGTGCGCCGCCGAGTACCTTGAGCACTCGCGACTACTCCCGAGCACCGCCCCGCTAACGAATCGATTGTTTGGAGTGGTCCGAGTGCGCGTCTATTGTGAGCTTCTCATTTACAAGCTAACTAAGAATGTTAACAGCGCGCGCCGGAGAGCCCTCGGCCCGCGCGGCTCCGGACGCGATGGCCCTCGATACAATACTCGGACTCGACTCACTCAAATCGCTGAGCCGCGCAACACAACACAACACAGCTCGAACTCCCTCAATTTTGATTGTTGTTTAAGTTTGAATGACTGAAGCCCTAACAAAACAATCGCGCCTTTATAAGTCGGTTGAAATAGGACGATACAACTCACTTGTGCACATGTACACTGTACAGGCATTACAGTCCACAATGGCAGTCAACCATGCTCTCTCAATCTTGTGAGTCAAATGTTGTTTCATGTGGATTCCCCTGCGCCTCGCAGCCCTGAAATCTATTGCTTAGCCACTCAAGTTCAGATTCAAATATTTTTAATTTTGGAACACAGTTAAACGAAAATAGAGATGTGACAATGAACACCACGTCTTGCCGTAAACGGCAGACAAATATTCCAACAATAACTTCTAATTAAATACAATTAAAAGACAAAAAAAATGTAAAAATGTTTTTATTCTTCACTTTTTTGTTGTAGCTACCCCACACAAATTCATATAACACTACTTGCTATGTAAATGTTAGTGACATGAAGCTATTGAAACATCAATATTAACTAGTGGAAAAAATTTGTACACCTAATGTCAACTTGCTCATCGCCTTTTACAAAATATTGCTTTTCCCGATGCAGGGACGTTAATTGTTGAGGAGTTCTCCTGGTATTTCACCATCAGCTCTATTTCACCATCCATATTGTGACGAGCATAAATTGCTTAGCAACCATATTAAGGTAATCGAATCGCAACATTCACAACCCGAGAAATACTTATTATTGATTAGTTGCCATCTGTGGTCTTCATCATCAGTTCTACTTCACCAAATGGTGCTTCCCTAGAGCAAATTCATGAGTTACTATAAAAATTACCCAAATCGCTATAGATGTTCCTATAATATTTGAAGAGTTCTTTCGATTTCTCCAGGATCCCATCATCAGATCCTGACCTGATGACAATGGGACCAATCTAAAAGTATATCCTTTTACATAAAAAAATAATTTTGCAAATCCATACTAATATTATAAATGCGAAAGTGTCTGTCTGTTACCTCTTCACGCTTAAACCGCTTAACCGATTTAGATGAAATTTGGTATAGAGATAGTTTGTGTCTCGGGAAAGCAGATAGAATAGCTTTTATTCCAATTTTCCCACAGGATCGAAACTTATGCGGGTGAAACCGCGGGGTGCTGCTAGTCGGCTAATAAATAAAGGAGTTCTGAGGTAACACATATTAAAAAAAAACGAACTACATTTGCCACCACCGAACTACACGTGCCGCCGACGAACTACACGTGCTGCCGAGTTTATGTTAAGCTGAACTGGAACGCTAAATAAAAGAAACCACTCAGAGCGGCAGAGACGTCATGTACAATCTTACGTTTAGTTTGATACTTCAAACGATTTTAGTACCTAATGTCTCGATAGATGGCGTTGTTCATTTACCACTCTCCGCTGAATCGCGGTGTTAAGATTCTCCCGAGAAACATGACCTCTTCGTGTACATTGAAATAAATTGTCTTCGTATAAGTAAACATTGGCTTTTTATTCATGGTCATTCGAGTCGGATATTCGGATGCAGCTGTGACTAATGCACCGTGAGTTTGGACAATACGACAGTGGCGCCCCCTGTCGGTGTAAAAATTTGTGATGTGTTGTGACAGTGCAAATCATTTGGACAAACTGTGAGTACTTTAAAACATTACAAAATTTAGTGATTCAATAAAGTGGTAAAGAACTTAGATAAAATTAGCTAGCTATCTTGCATTAATGGACTTGTAAAATTTCCATGCAAAAGTGTGTTTGGACGGGGAATCCATGCCCAATTTCGGCAAAATGTTTACAAACACTTAGAAGAATTTACCAACATTTTGAACTTAGAAAATTTAAAAAAAATATCGATAAGTCTGCAGAATTTGGGACTTGTAATTTTAACTAGTTCTGGAATACAAACACTTGGTAAAAATGGATTCACTACTAAGATTACAAGTAGACATTAATCAAAAGATACAAAGAGGATACATCAACTTCAAAAAGTCTCCTAAAGAAAGGATTACCGTTAGCTACGTGGAAACAAGGTTGGAAACTTTAGAAAAACAGTGGTCGAAGTTTGAAGAGATTCATAGTAAAATAATATCTGAGGTAAAAAGGGAAGATTATGAAAAGTCAGAGTACAATTTAGGGGATATTTATAGTCAGACGGAAGAGTTATACATGGATTACAAAGTCGAATTAAAAGAACGTTTGAATAAGAAAACCACCTCTGATTGTACGGAAAACAACAACCCGATATCTCAGACTGGCGTGAAATTGCCTAGAATAGCAATACCTACATTTTCGGGTCACTATTCTCAGTGGACAACATTTCGGGATCTCTTTCAAACATTAATACACAAGAACCAATCGTTAGATAACGTGCAAAAACTACATTATTTAAAAGCTTATCTCACCGGCGAAGCTGAACAACTGTTGCGACACCTACCTATTACTAGTGATAACTATTTGATTAGTTGGAGCCTTTTAGAACATAGATTCAATAATAAGAAGTTTATAACGGATTGTATTTTCAAAAGATTCTTTAATCAAAAATGTATAACTACTGAATCATCAAATTCTTTAAAAGAACTTTTTGATACAACTAACGAATGTCTTAATGCTTTAAAAAATGAAGGTATTAATATCGAAAATTGGGATCTTATTGTTATTTACATATTGTGTTCTAAACTAGATAACGAGTCTCGCAAACTATGGGAAGCTAAGATTTGTAGTTCAACTAAGGAATTGCCTACATTACAAGGTTTTTTAGATTTTGTTGAACACAGATTTAGGTCACTTGAATTTTTATGTACTAAAACAGTGAAGAGCACTAACACAAAGTCACATCATATAGCAAAAAATGCAAATGAGAATAAACCATCTTTATGTACCTTTTGTTCAAACAATAATCATAAGATAGGAAATTGTAAAGATTTTGCTAAGGAAGAGTTGTCAGCACGTCGTAATTTTGTCCAAAATTCAGGTTTGTGTTTCAATTGCTTAGGCGCGAACCACATGGTAACTTCGTGTCGTTTGCCCACTAGATGTAGAATTTGCAAAAAGAAACACCATTCGTTGCTGCATTCGAATAATAATAGCCAACCAACTGATGAACCAAACAAACAATCAGTTGATAGTACCAATGTTGTTGAAACTGCAACAACATCAAAAGACGAGACCGAGGTAAGGAACATTATTAGTTGTATGTCTAACACAAATTGTCAGGTTGTATTAGCAACAGCTTTGGTAAAGGCAGAAAGTAACACAGGGTCTTATATAACACTGAGGTCTCTAGTGGACCAGGGATCACAGGCATCCTTTATAACGGAGTCTGCAGTCCAATTACTTGGGCTTAACAGAATCAAATGCAACAGTGTTATATCAGGAGTGGGGGGTGAAGACAACGCTTCACTCAATTGTAAACATGTGGTTTATGTAAAGCTACAATCTCTCCAGGATCCTAACTTTACTGTTAAAGTCAAAACATACGTTCTTCGGAAATTAACTTCATTTCTACCTGAAAGAAAAATTGTCGTTCAGATGTGGCCCAACTTACCAGTTATGAAGTTAGCAGATCCGAAGTTTAACATACCAAACAAGATCGATCTATTGCTTGGTGCAGAAGTCTATTGCCAAATTATAACTGAAGGATTGATTAGAGGTCCACCAGGAACACCGATAGCACAGAACACCAGGTTGGGTTGGGTTTTATCTGGCAAAGTAAGTGATAGTGAAACCAATACTGTGAGCTGCAACAGTACTATCATCACCATGCATACTAACATTTGCAATGAAGATTTTAATCTTAAACAATTTTGGGAGCTTGAATCTGATAACTTTATTCTTAAAAATCAATTCACTCCAGAAGAAAAACGTTGCGAAGAAATCTTTGAGGAAACAACCACACGCGATAGTTCTGGTAGGTATATTGTAAAGTTGCCTTTTAAAGATGATGATCCGAGCAGTAAATATGGCAATTCGCGCAATATTGCTGTAAAGAGATTATTATCTTTAGAAAGACGTTTCTTAAAATCACCGGATTTAAAAACTAAATACTCGGATGTCTTTTCAGAATATTTAAAGCTCGGTCATATGCAAATAATACCTTCAAAAGAAATTGATAATCCAGAAGCAGTTTACTTGCCTTATCATGAAGTAGTTAGAGACGATAAAACCACCACCAAATTCAGGATCGTATTTAATGCTTCTAGTCGCGATAACAATGTTTCACTGAACAGTAACCTTATGGTAGGACCGAAATTACAAGATGACCTTAGGCACATTCTTATGAGATGGAGGCTTCACCCTATTTGCTTAGTGGCTGACATCGTAAAGATGTATAGACAAGTGAAGGTGACTGACCAAGATGCAGATTATCAACGTTTAGTGTGGAGATCTGACTCTGCTAAACACATACAACATTTGCGTTTAGTACGAGTAACATTTGGGACTGCTTCAGCTCCATACCTGGCGGTAAGAGCTCTTCGCCAAGTCGCTTATGATGAAGGAGCCCAATTTCCACTAGCATCTGAAAAAGTATTACATGATTTCTACATGGATGATCTCATTACTGGCTGTAAAAGTGTATCAGAAGGTAAACAAATATTCTCAGAAATGAATAAACTACTAAACAAAGGAGGCTTCGAACTGCAAAAATGGGCAAGCAATGATGATCAATTACATAAGGAAATAAGCAAAGAAAGCAGAGTAATAACAAGCAACCTAGAACTGAAAGAAAGTGAAACAATGAAAATACTGGGACTTACCTGGAATCGACGAACCGATGACTTCGAGTACTCCGTTCAGCTACCACCAATCTCGGAACCTGTAACAAAAAGGAAAGTAATATCTGATATTGCAAAGTTGTTTGACCCAATGGGTTGGATATCACCAGCAATCATAAAAGCTAAAATTATGATTCAAAAGCTTTGGCTTGCGGGAATAGAATGGGATGATAAACTACCATCTACACTATTAAATGAATGGATTAATTACCGTGCAGGACTGGTTGAACTTACCAAATGTCGACTCCCACGATGGATTAATGTGAAGGAAAACAGCACCATCGAACTTCATGGGTTCAGCGACGCATCTAGTGAGGCTTATGCTGCTGTGGTCTATATACGTGTTGCTGACGATTCAGGAAACGTCTACATTCATCTGGTAACTTCCAAAACCAAAGTAGCTCCAATTAAGCAAGTATCCATCCCAAGGCTTGAATTGTGTGGAGCTGTCTTATTAGCTAAATTACTACAGGAAGTCTCAGTAGTGTTAAACGTTCCAAAAACTAATCTACGTGCTTGGACCGACTCAACCGTGGTACTGGCTTGGTTAAGCAGCCACCCAACGCGTTGGAAAACGTTTATAGCCAATCGAGTGTCGGAGATTTTAAATATATTAGACAGGAACCAATGGTCACACGTATCATCTCCTGATAACCCGGCAGATTGTGCATCGCGGGGAATTAACCCGACAGAGTTACCGATGTCTGAACTGTGGAAAACAGGACCATTATGGTTGAAATATAGACCTGAAACTCATGATAAAAGTCAAATACCAGATACCAATTTAGAAGAAAAAACAAAAAAGGTTTGTCATGTAACGCAGAATGATAATTTCCAATTGTGGACAAAGTTCTCGTCTCTTCGTAAATTAGTTCGAGTTGTAGCATACTGCAAAAGATTCATCAAAAAGTTGAAAAAAGTACATGATCATAACTTACCTGTATGGCTAACTAGTATGGAATTGAATGAAGCTCTTCATATTTGTGTGAAACAGTGTCAAACAGTGAGTTTTCAACAAGAGATAAAAGATATTAAAGAAAAAAGGATAGTACAAAAGAAAAGCAAACTTACATCATTAAATCCATTTCTAGATGAATCGGGTATCTTGAGAGTTGGTGGTCGTTTAGAGAAAGCTGAAATAAAAACTGAAACAAAACACCCAATAATATTACCGCCAAAATCTCACCTTACTGATTTAATTTTAAATGAAACTCACCATAACACATTGCACGGCGGACCACAGCTCATGATTAATTATCTGCGAACTAAATACTGGCTCATTGATGCTAAGAACCAAGCAAAACTGTTTGTCCGTAAATGCGTTGTTTGTGTACGCCATGCTGCACAGACTAGGGTCCAACTGATGGGACAATTACCTCCAGCTCGAGTTACACCAATTCGAGCGTTTTATCGAAGTGGTGTGGACTACGCAGGTCCCATACAGATTCGAACTTCTAAAGGTAGAGGCCACCGGGCCTATAAAGGTTATATATGCCTTTTTGTATGTATGGCTACAAGAGCCGTACATTTGGAAGCGGTGAGTGATCTCACATCACAAGGGTTTATTGCTGCTTTTAAACGATTTGTTGCCAGACGTGGCCATTGCGCTGACTTGTTCAGCGATAACGGAACGAATTTTGTAGGTGCCGCTCGCGAACTCCGAAGCTTGTTCGCCCAAGAAACGTCAACCTTGACAATGGAAATCGCCGAGTGTTTGGCAAACAACGGCACTAATTGGCATTTTATTCCACCTCATGCCCCGCATTTCGGTGGGCTATGGGAAGCTGGAATAAAATCCACCAAACATCACCTAAGACGCGTAATAGGTAGTGCAACTCTTACTTTCGAAGAGATTTCGACGCTATTGTACCAAGTAGAAGCTTGTCTTAACTCTCGACCACTATCCCAAATTAGCACAAATCCGCAAGACCCAACACCCCTCACTCCAGGGCACTTTTTAATAGGTGAATCATTAATTCTAGTACCTGAGCATAATTACGAAACATCGTCTATTTCATCATTAAAACGTTGGCAATTAACACAAAAAATGCTGCAACATTTTTGGCGTAGATGGTCAAGTGAGTATTTGAGTCAATTTTTACATCGTTATAAGTGGGCAAATAAAACTCCTGAACCCGAGATCGGAGATTTAGTTTTAGTAAAGGAGGATGGTCTCCCTCCAGCCAAATGGCTTTTAGGTAAAATCATTTCAAAACACCCTGGCTTGGACAATATTACGAGGGTAGTCACTCTAAAATGTAAAGGTATCACATTTAAACGACCAGTAACTAAACTCTGTGTGTTACCTGTCGCTCAGTGAACAGATATGTGTATGTTACTATTGTTAAGGATTTTGTTAATTGTTTAAACTGTTGTAAACTGTTTATTTTTAGTTTTAAGTGTATTTTGTTCTTAGCCACCATTTCTTACTGACTTAAACCTTTGTTTTTATTTTTAACTATATAATACAGTCTATTTTTCGAATGTGGTTGGTTCATGGTGGGCGGGAACAATGGACATTCTGTCCATAGTGGGCGGAATGTACAATCTTACGTTTAGTTTGATACTTCAAACGATTTTAGTACCTAATGTCTCGATAGATGGCGTTGTTCATTTACCACTCTCCGCTGAATCGCGGTGTTAAGATTCTCCCGAGAAACATGACCTCTTCGTGTACATTGAAATAAATTGTCTTCGTATAAGTAAACATTGGCTTTTTATTCACGTCAAGTTTCGACAAGTCGATTAGTGAAGTTGCTTTCGATCAATGTTATAAACAAGTTTTAGCAACCTAGATAAGTTGCGAGTGGAGTGTGAAGCTCTCGGCGATTATCGTATCAATAATTCAGCGCAGCTATCGACACGACGTGAATTATATAGAAGATGCTCACAACTTTCCCTCTCGCATAACTCCTGCGCCCCTAAAGAATCGAGTGAGCACTCGGGCGCCCGCCGGGCGGCGCTCGACACGCCGAGCTTCACGTCAAACACTCTCCGGCGAACGGCGGAGCTCGTTGAGCAGTCTTTACAACGAGTATCGTGGAGACGAGTGTGTTGTTTGCTGAGCTTCGATATCACGGCGAGTGGGAGCACGCGGCCGCAGTAGCAGGACAAGGCGGGTGGCGTGGTGTAAGCCATAACCTAGGTGTAACACGCGTACTTGTGTAAATAACGCTCTTGTTATAAAACAATTACGACCTTCTATAATTAACAAAGACATTACTAATTACGCAGGTTTGTCATGTATTATGCTACTATTGGAATTAATTTAGGTTATTATTGCTGTTTTTACGGTTGTTGCTTGTTGAATAAAATACTCTTTCTTGTGTACACCTTATGAATTACAGCTATAAATGTACACATTTTACATAGGGACGGATATTAAAGGCGCATCAATATCTATCTGGTCTCCACCGTGATGGGTGGAGCGAACTGTTGCCAACCCGTGATAAGAGACACATCCGGGCGTCATTGTAACATAACACAAGAGCCTGCTGTGTAGGTTCTGTGGAGTAGCGCGTCTGGCAGCTAGGCGTCGAGTTTGTTTGGAGTGGACCGGCTGCGGCCGTGGCGTGTTGCGGGCCTGAAGCAATGCCGTCATTAGCTTCGCATTGACTGAAGACTGAGCTCGTTTCCTGTCGACCTGTCTCCTTGAACCAAGTCAGCCTTATCTGCGCTAAAAATATCAAAGAAAAAGATAATCCGCAATGTCGTGTGCCGCTCAGCTGATTGTCGCGCTTGTGCTCACATCCTGCGCGCGCTCGCGGCCAGCCGCTCGTGGCTGAAGGAGCAAAGATTACCCTATTGTTCTTATAAAAGTACCTCGCGGTTTCGCATTATACTGTTTTTTTGAACTAAGTCGTCAATTTGATCGCATGCGCTAAGTGATCCGGTATCACAAGCCCCCGACACCCTCACACCCACTACACATCCGCGACGCGCATCTCTATGAGGACGGTTACCCATAATTCCTAGGATTACTCAACGAAATTGAAGAACCGCTGAGATGGTGTCGGTCAGCGACGCCGGATAGTACCGCGAGAGAGCAGTGTGGAGTTGGCCACTTATTTATTTATTTGTAAAGGTACATCATCACCTTCTGTGTCTTATGTACCTGCTATAGGTAACAATAGCCTCGGACTTACACAGTCACCAATTACAGGTTAACCAGCAATCTCAGAAATAGGTGATAACGTATAATAATAATTTTAATTTATTTATTTTATTTTATTTTATTTATTTGGTCTACCAACAATTACAAATACAAATAAAACAAATAAAGGCTCTAGAATTTAGAAATTATGGCAAAACACCGCGACCATCAATGTCAGCACAAACTGTGCGTCTTGTCGCTGCGTCTTGTCGCTGCAACTAGACGCAGAGCTGTCGTTTGCGTCTGTGACTAGTCGTTACGACAGACATCGTGCAGAAAGCGATTATTTTCTTTGATTATTCGAGAGAGAAGAACGTGCTGTTCATCCTCTAGTTGCACTTGACTTGGTGTGTATCATGCGAAGGCGAAGCGCATCCGACTGTTGCCACCCGACAACACTCAGCTTCTCGTCCAGGAGTCACTTGGCGGACCGCCGCCCTATTTCGTGCGGCCCTTAAGTAAACAGTAATCTTAACCTAATTGAAAATTTAATATTTGAGTTTTAACTTGTATCAACTTCTCAACTCCAGACTTCAGACATATAGTTGAAAGTAATTTAAAATGTCATTTTCTCATGAATAATAAATGATAAATCGTCTGGAGAAACTCCACGGACTCCCAAAGAGCTTTCATACTCGTAGTCCAAAACAAATGCCTCAGATCGATGTATAACCTTAAGTGGACTGATTCCTGTCGACCAGTGTTTACTAACAGAAGACTGCTCACATGGGAGTGTAAGCAGTCCTTATACATTTTAGAAATGTGTAAGTTCGTTAGAAACCACCCTTCGCTTTTTGAAAAGGATGAAAAAGCTCCTATAAAAAGAAAGGTAACACAAAAGCCACTGATAGTGCCTCGAAATCGGCTAAAACTTTGCGACACGAACTACTACAGTATGGCGGTTAAGCTATAGAACAAGCTTCCGGAAAAAAATGAGAAAACTCAATTAATTAGAATTCAGTAGAGCTTTATATAATTGGTTATGTGACAGATGTTTATATAATTGGTTATGTGACAGATGTTTATATAATTGGTTATGTGACAGATGTTTATATAATTGGTTATGTGACAGATGTTTATATAATTGGTTATGTGACAGATGTTTTTATTCGATTAATGACTATAGAAATCCTTTCGACATTATCAGTGCTGTATTTGACATAGTGATTATAATTTTATATTTTTTTTTTTTTTTTTGCCTTGCGTATATCGTATAAATATAATTATGTATAATCGTAGTTTTGACTAAAATTTAATTAATAATGTAATATTTGTATTTTAATAATGTAAGAAGACTGTAATCTATATATATAAAAGGAGAACTGACTGACTGACATATCAACGCACAGCCCAAACCGCTGGGTCTAGAGATTCCAAATTTGGCACATAGGTTCCTTATGAGGTCTAGGGGTGCACTAAGAAAGGATTTTTCAAAATTCATCCCCTAAGGGGGTGAATGGGGGGGGTGAAATTTCACGCGGACGAAGTCGCGGGAAGAAGCTAGTTGTATTAATATGCTTCGATTAATTGTTACAATGTCACTTAAAAATTTGCACGATTAAAAAGTCGAATATAGTGAAACCATATGTCACTTTACCATAAACGATGTACAGACGCCAGCACATCAAGCTACTACAATCTGTCAAATTTATTTAATACATTTTCAACTTTATCGCTAAAGTATAAGGTTCAAAGTTGATTAGGAAAATTTGACAGTTTCGGGTAGCTTGATGTGCTAGTATAAGCATTCATTCATAAATGATTTTATTTTTGTAAGTAGTTTTGCACAAACACTTTTACACGTCATATTTTTAAAATAACCCTCCTTCTGGCGCAGTCGGGTAAAAACTAGATGAGGTCGGCGTTTCCTATCTGACTACTCTGAGAAGAAAGGCCGAAACAAACTCAGAGGTCACAGTCTCTTTTATCTTTTAAAGTCCAGACATAATCTTGGTCGGATTATATTTATTTATTTATTTATTTATTATTATATATAAAGATCATGTAGATCGATGTCTGAGATGGTCTTTTGAGGAAAGAACCACACAGATTGAGAGGACCTGTCTAGTCAGTGCACGCATTTGTCAGAATTCGTGCAGCTCAACTCAAAACTTAAGGAGCTCAACGATTTGACGAACAATACCAAAGAAAGGACATTTGGCGTCCTTCCCATAGTGTGGGATATCGTTGGATAGGTCTTTCAAAAATATTAGGGGTTTGGGAAGACCGTTTTTTGATCAAGTAAACCGTTCGTGACTTATCAAGCGTTAAAGTACCAATTTTCGTTAGAGTCAAGTGTCCCCCCCATCTACCAACTAAACGGTTGTAGTTAGAAATTCAAATGTCACGGCAGTAGTACCTATATAATATAACGATGTTTAAAGGAAAACTATCACACTTATGGGCTTTAAAAGTTTACGAGTAATAGTCGACCAACTTAAATTTGCAGTTGCAATGTTTGGGAGAACATGATTTTCAACTACAATGTTAAGTTTGTTCTTAGGATAAATTAATTCCAAATACGCACTTGGCCGGTTTTTGTACATTTCTATGGTGCCAGTATTATAGTAGTACAGACACGGAGCGGCATGCACGTGGTGAGTAGGATGTCGTCAGCAGCGCTTCGCGGCAGGACGTGGTGAGTAGGATGTCGTCAGCAGCGCTTCGCGGCAGGACGTGGTGAGTAGGATGTCGTCAGCAGCGCTTCGCGGCAGGACGTGGTGAGTAGGATGTCGTCAGCAGCGCTTCGCAGCAGGACGTGGTGAGTAGGATGTCGTCAGCAGCGCTTCGCAGCAGGACGTGGTGGATCTACACGATCATGATGATTACTGACACAAAACACCTACCGCGTGTTACCGCGTGTTTCGCACATTAGCATTCTAAGATTTAGATTTGGGTAAATGTAGTAATGTACCATTCGAAGCAGTTTTTGCCGTATTCCATAGCGTAAGTAGGTACTTGTGAGATTGTTGCAAAGATCAATAGGCACCCCCATGCTTAACTTAAACTGTGTGATTGATGCGAAAACTCATGACTTTCGTACCGTTCTTGTTTACCAAATCTGACATGTTAAGGAAGGCATCCTGTGAGCATGTAAGTACCTATAGGTAATGTGTAACGAATCACAATGTAAAGGGATCGCTTATTTACCAAATGGCTGCTGAACTTATTTCACTATTTCAGATTAATTTATTTTTTAATTCAGGGTCACTGTAAAAGTGACTAGTATAGAGCGAGAGTAGCTAATAGTTTACACTTTCAGTTAAGTAGACGCCGTCTCTCGGAACTGAACGGGGCCGAGTCAGCTATCAGCTCCGTTCTGGCCGCGCTGGCCGCGCTGGCCGAGCTGGCCGAGCTGGCCGAGCTGGCCGAGCTGGCTGGCCACCGCCACCGCTCGGTTACAACATACAACACCGCGCTTCGGATCCCGTTATTACACCGTTAAAAATGAGTAGAAAATGTTCGGTCGCGGCGTGAATATAATTAAATATTATCTGTAGGTCTCGCCGGAATCCGCCCTCTCGCGGAACTTCGCCGCTTAACAAACAAACAGACGGCCGCGTTTCTTTACTTTTAGAATTTAATTATATCATAGAAGAGAGATAATGCCGGCTTTCTTGTCGAAATTAATCAAAACTTTTGGAGGAATGAAAAATAAAAGGAACTTGCGATATTGCGTGGCATCGCCCGTGTACCATTATCATAACTTGTTTTATACAGCCCCGCGAGAGGGTGTGAGAGGTGCCAAAGGGGGGGGGGGGGGGACGCTAATCGTTTCTCTTTTTGTGAGGATTTGGCCGCGATTAGAGAGGGGTCAGCGCGGAGAGGCGCGCGGCGCGCCCGCCATCCATCACCGACGTACTTTGCATAGTTGTCACCTCACGTTGTACGAGTCACGACTCACGCGTGTTGCCGCCCGGGGACAGACAGGAATCGATCATAAAAGAACAAATAAGAATATAAGCATACATTCATTTCGATGACTTTTATTTTTCACTTTTCACATTTAAGTATACATGCACTGGGTGAAAAAATCAGCTGTTATCAACATTTTGACGATTTATGCGAACATAAATGTAGGGAACAGCTGATTTTTTATTCACGATTTCAGGTTTGGTCCCATAGTAAAAGTTGTTCATAATGATGAGTACAATAACCCCTTAAGACGATAACGGTGATTAAAATTTCAACCTGTATATTTAGAGCTTCTTCAATAGTGAATATTGAATATTTTCATTATTGGTACATGCAGCGGTTGCGCCGAGTCACATGTCGGCTCATCTAATGTGTTTTGGTATTCGTTGAGACTAGTAAGTGCAGACGCAGCCAACCACCCACGCCGGCCGGACCGCGCTCGCCGCGATGTCACACACAATTACGCAACAATTAAACTACATTTTTTTTTTGCATATTGGACACATTTTATTTAGACAAAATGTAACTAACTATTTACACTAGATAGTAAATTAAATGACGAACTACCTTACTATACAAATAAATACAAAACCAAAGGGCACTGAGGCGTCGAAGTACTCGTCCGCATCGCTGTCATCCGGAAACGTGCCCAGAAGACTGGCAGCATTGCCACGTTGAATGGCAATGCCAATCCTTTGGCCAAAGAACGACCCAGCCACGTCACGTGAAGTGTCGACCAGCCGGCGAGAAATTTCCTTAAAAAGGAGACGCGCACTCGGGCCCCATGACCCGAGCGTTTCGACCCCAAACGGTTCAAAGCTGAAGTTGCCCATAAGGTTACAGTGTTTGCGCCACTTGTGGCACTAGCGGCGCCAGCACAGCCCGCCGTGCTAGGAACATGAGATGGCGCAAGGGTATCGACACACGTTGCGTCCCACACCAGAGCCCTACCCGCCTTCCAAGGCAACAACGTCATGCCATCTGGTTTCTTCCCATCGTCACGTACCAACTACCAAGCCGTTTGGTTCTAACACCGCTGGTACGCCGACGGTGACAAGGGCTCGACGAATAATATTGTTGATGCTGGCGTGCCGTGCTATGCGACCTGCACTCCTGCAGCAGGACAGGCCATGGTGTCCGAGAGTGTCGACAGCTTCACCGCAGTGACATCGAAACGGAGCAACACAAGGTGCGCCCAAGCGGAGACACGTAGCGAGCCGAAACGATGAGTCATCCACATAGAAATGTAAAAAAGGTCATCCATAATTTTGCCTCTGGTGGATGACGCGAGCGCCTGAAGCCACAAGCCCGACTCCCGTTCTCCCACAGCCAAAAGACGGGCACGCTCAACAGTATTACGTGACGTGTTTACAAGGGTATTCCGTATAATACTGCAGAGCGGCACGTCCCACTGTCTCTGGGAAGACGGGTTGTCGGGAAAAACCATATTGGGATAAGCCAATTTCCAAGCGTTCAACGCATCGGTTAAACACGGTACTTCCAAATCAACCAGTGAGGAAGATTAAATGTTCTTGGTTAATGTATCGGTACTGTGGGCCGAGGAGAGAAGGCCGGTACATTCAAGTCTCGTTCACCCTCAAATAAACGTGCTTGGGGACAATGAGCTGATGAGCGCACCTCACTGACATGATGTGGCAGCGATGTGGTAGGTCGACTGGCGCTTCGTACGGCGTCACTACTGTCGTCATTGTTAAACAAAAAAAAACTAACACTACTTACACGATTCTTCCACACACAATATACCTAATATAAATTAGAATCAAAAATAACAAAAATTACGTAAAAAATTTGACAGCTTGACACGATGACAGCGGTACTACGCAGGCACTCACAACACTTTATTATTTTTCTGCACCACTTTCTTGCCTTATGTATTATTCACTCTTTTTTTAGGGTTCCGTACCTCGAAAGGAAAAAACGGAACCCTTATAGGATCACTTTGTTGTCCGTCCGTCCGTCCATCTGTCGGCCAAGACCTTTTTTCTCAGGAACGCGTGGAGTTATCAAGCTGGAATTTATATCAAATACTCAGGTTTACTGTACCTTAGAGCTGTGAAAAAGTCAAACTTCTAAGCCAACGGAATCAAAAGATACAGCCGTTTATGCCGCAAATTTCCGCAAATTTTCGACACTCGCAAGGGAATCAAAACCTACAGGGTACTTCCCGTGAACTCAGAATCTTGAAATTTTGTACGAAGCAGCGTCTTATAGCACAGATGAAGAAAAAATTGCGAAAACCGTAAATTTTTAGTTACATCATATAATTAAAGTATTTTTAATAATTTTAAACTTACTACCCCTTTCCTCCTGAATGCGTAGAGGTATTAAATTGAAATTTATATCAAATACTCACGTCTATAATACCTTTAAGCTGTAACAAAATCAAACTTATATGTTAATGCAATAAAAGAAACAGCAATTTAGGCCGCATATTTTCAAACTCGCAACTACGCGCAAGGGAATCAAAATCTAAAGGGTACTTTCAGTCGACCTAGAAGCATGAAGCAATGTTTTATAGCACATATAAAGGAAACATTCCGAAAACCTTAAATTTTTAGTTACATCACATTGTCTTTAATTTATGCTCCTCCAGCTTTCCATGTTGTAATGTTATGGATTTCATTTTGCAATAAAAATACCATAACTATGACTCGATGGTCGTGAAGGCTGAACTTTTACTTATATACCTACAGGTTTGTACGGAACCCTCGGTGCGCGAGTCAGTCTCGCACTTGGCTGGTTTATTTATTTGTATCAATACTTTATAATTTAACACATTGACAGCCGGTCGCCCGCGACCCTGCATATCATTGTACATACCTCGCAGGTGTTTATATATATTAGGTGATCAAGCATTTAGTTGACTATAAGTTCAGTGCATCTTTTTCTTTCTATTTCATTAAGAAAAGGACAGAACATAAATGTTAGTTTAGTCCTGTCAAATCAAGATACTCCATAGACATGTTTAGACGTGATTAAAAAATTGGCTACTAAAAATACGTCAATTTATGTCAGGCGCTGACTAATTTGACAGGACGAAACTAATATTTATGTTCTGTTCATTTTTTTAATGAAATAGAAAGAATAAGATGCACTGAACTTAAATTTAGTTTAGTTTGTGAACAAGGGAATCGGCGCCACTGTCGGATTTACTTATGATTATTTAATAATCTAAAATATTTTAACTAGGTACGAGGTCGTTTCTTCACGAGCTGTCAGTTGAGTTGGCTGTTGTTGAGTTGTTGTAACAAGAACACAACTGTGTTGTTGTTACTCTGCATTATATTGTAGTCTGTGCCTATATTCTACTTATAATAATTGTTATCTAGCAACTCGCCACTAACATAGGTGCGACCACCAAAATTAATGTAAAATGAAACAATTAGGGAAAAACAAATAGTACCTAAGCTAAAAAAAGCGCTTGTTTTATCTGCAGAGGCGTGGGAGAGGTGTCGCGGAGTCGCGGTGTGGTGGTGTAGCGGTGTCGCAGGTGTTCCAAACTCGTCGGTAAATGTACATAATGTATTTACTCAGCGCCGGCTGTAGCCCGCGGAGCGCGGTGACACCAGCAGCATTACGGAACACCTGCCCTCGGATTATGCTTAACAAGTGGCAGACAGCGCAGAAGGTAAACTCTGAACCTGTAGGTAGCGCACACGCACACATCGCATCTAGCTTCCTAGGATATGACTAAGAGCATTTTCGTGAGATATTAAGAGTAAGTATTCTGTAATGGTTTGATTTATGATGTGGGTGTCAGTCGGCTCTAAGCTCCGCGAGCCCTGTCCCGCGCGGCGGCGGCGCCGGCGACCGCGGGCACCGCTACACTCTCCGTGACAGACCGCGCCGCTCAGGCCCTCACACTCAAAACATTTGATACGTGCGACATTCATAACGCCGCGCCGCACTCAATTATGTTAAGAACGCCTGTTGGCATTGGCCTACACCCCAAATAATATATGATAGCGCATATTTAAATGATCTTCTTACATTGTATTCATGGTTCTCGTTACCAGTTTACCGCCCTTACGGGTGAGCTACATCTAAATGATCGACAATTTAGCAATCGAGTGCCCCTCGAGTATAAAGTTTCAGCCTATAGCCTATCTTGCGTATCTACATCGGCTAGGTCGCCAGCCGGGCCGATATCTCCAGTCCACCAGTACCCTTATTGTGTAACTCACTTTCAATTACAATCTGAATCATTTTGAAGGTTATTGCTAGTCCATTGATTCGTATTTTCGAAAAATGTATCTGCTCAACAACGTAAATAACGCAATGACTGTTGTGAACTGTCAAAATTAAACCCATTGCTACTGTAAGTGTGTACGCAATCACGCCGCTGAACGGTGAGCGACGATCATAATAATATCATTCGCAATATTCATTCAGTTGAACTTAGGTACCCCGTGAACGACTCTTGGCTCACTCTGGTGTTGTATATACAATAAATGTATAACGATAGATTCTTGTATTCCCGTTGTCCCCGTGATCCGTGTGATAGATTTACCTTGCAGGAGTTATGCCAACAAGTGCTTCCAGCTCGTGAGACGATCTACTTCAGAGACATCAAGTCACAAACTTGTGTAGAAGTAGCATTCCACGAAATAGCCGCTACAAGTTTATTAGTTGTGCTAGTATGTCAGATAAAGAGAGGATCGGCTTTTTATGTTCGCTGAAGCGGATGCAGCGCTACAAAGGATTCAATAAAGGGGCTTACGGCGCTTTTATACACTCGACAATAACTTTGCCCTAGTTTCGACTTCTCAGAGAGCATTGTTTTCATATGCCGAACACACATATTTATGAGGTTTTGTCGGGTTAGTTTTGACAGCGCGTGACATAGCCCACATAGGCTGTACCGTTACAAAAGTATTAACATGGGAACGCGAAGTCTGCCTCAACCATTCGTTTTCATCGGGTCATACCTCTGTATTCATAACTTATGTCGAGAAAAACAGTAATAAAACATGATACTTATTGGCTATAACATAAGGCATTAATAGTTACGTGAATAAATACAATAATGTTTGGCAGTCTACCTCAACGTGTCGTAATCAGGAGGCCGGTGCCGATGCCGCTTGAAGTATTGAGTGCGGGCCCCGCGCCCCGCGCCCCGCGCCCTGGGCCCCGCGGCACGGCTAAACACAGATGTTTATCAAGTAAAGCTGCTCTGTAACGCTAGCCATCAATTCCCCAGCGTCTCTCCCGTCCGTGTGCTCGCTTCATTAGTGGCACACACTGGACATCAATGGGCGTCTCTTCCCGCCGCGCGCCGCTTGCTTGCGTCGTGTTTGCGTAACGTCCTGCTTAGTGCTTTACAAGGCTGGCTGCACTGCATCAGGGCCCTTTCATGAGGAATTAGATTACACCGCGGTACTATCGATGCCGATGTGTGCCGGATGCGAGCCGGCGTCACAGTGTGGCGTCGTCCTGCTGTTGCTGCTGCAAGGGGCGCGGCACACTCCTGCTCGCTGGAGACCGCTCGTTACTCTACTGATGGGAAAAAAATCTGGTGTTCATATCTCGTCAAAATGTAGTACTTCCCAGAATTCGATCCTTATTAGCGACACTATCGAATGGTGTAATAATACAGTGTGTTTTTTTTCAATATCAACGGGTTCGATTCCTGGCTAGAAATATAGAGTTTTCAAAAATCCAATGATGCAGTTTTAGTTCCCGAAATCGAGCCCGTGACTCCTTTGAGTACTTTCGCTATTCCTCATAGTTTCGGATATGGTCATCCACGCCCACTAGAAAAATTCATTCTGTACATTATTACAAGGTGCTAAAAAAAGTTTAAAAACTAAAACCCGTCTACTGAAAAGGATGAAACAAGAAAGTACATTCCTGTGGTCGTATGCCGCTGTACGAACATACTTATAAGCTATGGTAGCATGCGACCACGGGAAGGTACTTTCTTGTTTCATCCTTTTCAGTAGTCGGGTTTTAGTTTTTAAACTTTTTTTTTATTATTATTTTGGGGCTTATTTCAGTAATATTTATATATTTGCAATGTGCTAATTGAACCCTTTCATTTGATACCCCACAAGCCACCATCCCAAAATATTCATTTTTAAATTCATTACTATAATTGAATAGTTTATTTCAGAAACCCCATAAGTCAACAGACCCTAACTTTACAGGAAACGAAAAAAACCTCTACGTGAAAAAAAAATGTATGGAAGTGGATGTGTTTTGTATTTAGTTTAAATGGTTGAAGTGATATCTATATAAATTGATGCTTTTTTCTTAAAATTTTGTCCTTATCATGGAATAAATAGCGCCGGAATGTCGTTGACTTAAGGGCTTTCTCCAATAAACAAAATGAAACACGTTTCATAGGTTTAAATATCATGAAATTTTAATCAGACAACATTATAAAGCAATAATTATCTTCTGAATAATTGAATTATTAATTGCTTAGGCCAAAGTCTCATCTGTATCGCGATCTGTGACCAGCCATGCGTATATTTTTTCGTAAAAGTCATGTACTTCTTTATCTTTAGGCAAGTAACTTTTAAGTTTATTTAAATCTTCCATTTTATTTTTGTTAATTGGTATTTGACCCTCTGGATACGCTTTGTTGGTTGGCAAAACAAGTCTCTCTTTATTTGCATTCCTAAGATTGAAAGAATGTTCAATCAGACCATCAATAAAGTCCCTTACGACCACTATTCCATCTCTTTCGTGAGAATAGCGAAAGTAGCAATATTGGCTGATCTTGAATGACACTTTCTGTTCTTTGGGTATGTGTCTACCAGCTGATTCAACCGCGAGCATATTCTTTTTGTAAAATTTTGGCCACCACTTTTTGTAGTCTATTATATCTATATATATAAAAGGAGAACTGACTGACTGACATATCAACGCACAGCCCAAACCGCTGGGTCTAGAGATTCCAAATTTGGCACGTACGTTCCTTATGAGGTCTAGGGGTGCACTAAGAAAGGATTTTTCAAAATTCATCCCCTAAGGGGGTGAATGGGGGGGGTGAAATTTCACGCTGACGAAGTCGCGGGAAGAAGCTAGTTATATCATATGACGAAGGCAATGAGACCAAGAAAATGTTTTTCGCCGTTGAACTTAGAATCAATGCTGCAACTTCCTTCACTGTGTAGATCCGATCAGTTCGTCTTATTTTTCTTTTCAAGACGGCGAAGTCTCGATCGCAAGGTAAAAACGAGTGACCTCGAATCGGAAAATACTGCTCAATGGTCTTAAACATTCCGAGCGACACCAACGCCGATAAAGCTCTTACGATCGTGTGGTTTTTATTTTGTCCACCAAAGCCATCAGTAAACACATGCAAGTGCTCAACATCACCCATATTTTCTTTCAAATATTGATGAAGAAATGTGCTTACTTCGTTAGGCCCTTTACCTCCAACTCCTTCGTGAAATACTATGAAGTTGATTGATTCAGTTGATTCGGTGTTGCCACTCATTTGTTTGAGAAACACCATTAGTCACTGACTTAAGGGGTTACTCAAATAAACCAAATATTCAGCATGTTATAATTTCCATACTAATGCATTGACTTGTGGGATTTCTCTCTGTAATGTGTATTTACTGCCAAAGAATGCATATTACAAAAAAAGTAATTTTGCCAAAAAACCTGACTTATGGGGTTTCTCAAATAATCGATTCAATTATGACATTTAGAGGGCGCCATATTGAATTAAGTGTGACGTCACATAGCCTATAAACAGCGGACGGTCAAGACGCTTTTAACGGTACCTCTTTTGTCAAATTATTATAAGCATTTTTGAAGTTGAGATGAACATACATACATACATAACGATCAAAATCATAACCCTCCTTTTTGCTTCGCCGTAGTTGGGTAATAAAAATATCTGCCACGGCTTCAATGGGAGACAGTATTCTGTATATAGATTACTATAGTAAAGATACATTATTGATCTTATGATATCCGCGATCTTATGTCATAAATTTTTTCATACAAAAAAATGTGCGTATTTTGAATTGATTTAGTTGCATGAAACCGTCCCATAGTAATAAGCTGTTGCCACACCGTCATTTTATTTCGCAAAATGTGACGAAGCGACACATCGCGCGTAGTTTGTGAACCACGTTATGCAGAATAGAGTAAATGTTTATTTAATTACTTTATTTTCTCAAATTGATTTAACTATTCCGGGCTACAAAATTTCTTCACTACTGTAATCTATTTGCCCTTTTTCAATTGGTCATACTTATAGTTTTGGAGATAAGCTGGGGGTACGGTAGTGTCCATGTGCGCATGCGACCTCCGCGTCGTCTCAGAGAGGTCACTATGTGGCGCGGGGAGCGCGAACATATTACATCCTGATGGCAGGTCTTAGTTCTGTCAGTAACTATGTAGTGTCCATGTGCGCATGCGACCTCCGCGTCGTCTCAGAGAGGTCACTATGTGGCGCGGGGAGCGCGAACATATTACATCCTGATGGCAGGTCTTAGTTCTGTCAGTAGCTATGTAGTGTCCATGTGCGCATGCGACCTCCGCGTCGTCTCGGAGAGGTCACTATGTGGCGCGGGGAGCGCGAACATATTACATCCTGATGGCAGGTCTTAGTTCTGTCAGTAGCTATGTAGTGTCCATGTGCGCATGCGACCTCCGCGTCGTCTCGGAGAGGTCACTATGTGGCGCGGGGAGCGCGAACATATTACATCCTGATGGCAGGTCTTAGTTCTGTCAGTAGCTATGTAGTGTCCATGTGCGCATGCGACCTCCGCGTCGTCTCGGAGAGGTCACTATGTGGCGCGGGGAGCGCGAACATATTACATCCTGATGGCAGGTCTTAGTTCTGTCAGTAGCTATGTAGTGTCCATGTGCGCATGCGACCTCCGCGTCGTCTCGGAGAGGTCACTATGTGGCGCGGGGAGCGCGAACACGTTACCATCGAACACTACTATGGACAGAGGACAGATTTTGAAAGCAATTGAGAGAAACCATACTTGTAGCGCATCTTAGTACCGACTATCCTACATACCTAATAACCGGTATACACCAGATTTCACAATCCACACCGCAATCGCACATAATTTTTTCCCGCTTCACAAACGATGCGAGATGCTCGTTTGTTGACCATAACTACGCAACATTAGCATGTTGCCAACATTACGTATGTTGCATAGCGCAGAAAGTTGGAGGTGCTGCTGCACAAGTGCACGAATAACTATTATTAATATTTCAACTTTGTTAGTTTTTAATTGTATTGTGATTACTGTGGTCCCCTGTAAGTGAAGCAGCACTGTTGCCCTTTATTTATGAGTCATGTATTGTTGGAGGTCCAAAAAAAATAGTTCTTAGAGGCTCACCGAAAGAGTTCAAGAACATGAGGTATTAAGTAGTCGGCAACATTATTAGCCCCTTTCCATATTGTGAGAGGCGATGGCAGTGTTGGCACGGCGAACGAGCAAGCGGGCGACGCAGCATTCGCCACAGGCTTGCATACACACGGGACGCGGCCACATTACCCGGAAATCAGGCCAATAAGGCGAGCCAAGTCCTGACTGAGTTTGTGAATAGACATTTTATTCGTGAAAAGGAACTTTGGTTATATTCAGACGTTTTTATAGTTATTGGCTTCGTTTTCGGCCCTATTTCCGGGGTGGCATGTCTGGAGCGCAGAGTGCGGGGTGCTGGGTGCAGGGTGCGGGGTGCGGGGTGCGGGGTGCGCTACTATTAGTATGCGTTGCGGTCGTGTCAATAATAAGCCGAGCAGCAGCGGCAGCGACGGGCACATCGCGAGCCGCTTCGCATAGTAATGAGCGGTGGCTGCGCCCTGCATGGCCCAGCGGCGCGCCAGTGCTGCTTACATGAACATGGCGAGAATGAACAGCGCCGGCGCTCTCACTCACGCGAGGACTAGCAGACTACAGACTGCTGCCGTGTTTGTCGCCTGCTCATAGCAGATTAAACTAATGAGTAATAGGAACTCCTGTGAAACAGTTTTGTGACTTTTGCACAAAATACGTAGTTTGGCTTGATTGTCCTACTGTTTAAACTATGCTCGATTGTAGCGCTCTGCACATCCAGCCGGCCGCACAGGGCCGGCTGGGCGGCCCCAGCAACCCGGGGTTGCGTGTGCTACTGTGCACCAATTCCAAATACCGAGTCCCGCCTCCACTCGAGGACGAATTGCATGTTTCAGCCACTCATTTTGTGCCTATATCAATACAGTATCTAAAAATGCTGACTTACGTATTTACTCAATTTGAGAACAATAACATCGTCTGCCAACACTCTGAACACTCTACATACTTTTACAACAAACATACGAGTAATGAGTATGGTGTTGCGAGAGGGCTTTATCTTAGTTTGACTTGACGGAATGAAAGTAAAAGGCTTCGGCGACATAGCATAACATCACGCGACGGGGCCGCGGGGTGGACAGGAGGTGCATGTATAGTTCATTCACATTTTGCTAGTTTCCAGGCTGTTCTACATGAACAGGTTATTCAGACGATGACGTCACGAATACATTTCAGTGCTGTGTGTGTGTGTGTGCGGCTTTTTTTGACAACGTTGTCTTGCGGCGTTTTGTTTGTTTAACTGCTCCCTACTATTTATCGACCTCCCCGCGTCGCGTCCCGCACCCCCCGCCCTCCCGTGGTCCGTGACACCGCAAACTTCCTCTAATGTGAATCGGACGACGTTCCAAGTGATAGTCTGAAACTTAATGATTGATGCCTCATCGAAAACTTGCAGTTACGACCTAGGAATACGTTATAATAAGTTAAGAATTGATCAATTGTGAAATTTTGCTCGAAAAGGCAAGGAAGCCCTTTCCTCGATTTATTCGTCCCACCATGGAATAACAGGACATGAAAATAATAATCTACTGAATAAGATTCATTCCATTCCGAAGTGCGGTGAGGTTCTTATTAATTTAATTAAAGGTTTGTAGTAGAAAATATAGCATATTTTGTTGCCTCTGTGTGAGCGCTGCAATCAAGTTGGTTGCAGTTATTTGGCCATTTAGTATTTTTAGGACCCCAAAATAGGTTTGAGGTTCACAAAAACAAGTGCAATCATTATATTAGAGTGTAAAGACTGTTCAATAATATTATTGAACAGCAGTAGTGGTTTAATTATTCTCATTATGCGCTGCTAAATATATATTTAGCAGCGCATAATGAGAATAATTAAACCACCATCATTATAGCTTACCATGGTCTGGTTGCCTCTGTTTTAAGATACGGAGTCGTTTTTAGGGGGAATTGCAGTGAACGAGAAAGGGTATTCAGAGCCCAAAAATATTGCATTAGATCAATGACCGGCATTCATTGAACAGACAGCTGTATTCCTATGTTTAAATTCCTAAAATTAATAACCTTTCCACTCTATATTCTGGAGGTAGCAGTATTTGTTAAAACGAACCTAAATCTTTTTGAAGCAAGTATAAATAATTATTCTTAAGACCCGGAGGACTGGCGAGAAGATCACCGAACTCGAGGAAGAATTGAGCAGGTTACAATTTAGTATAGTGGGGTTATCTGAAGTCCGAAGAGAGGGGGAGGAATCGATAATCCTCAAATCCGGGAACTTGCTCTATTTCCAGGAGGGCGACCAACAGTCCCAAGGTGGTGTCGGGTTTATCGTCCATAAGTCCCTTGTGAGCAACGTGGTGAAGATCGAGAGTGTGTCGACCAGGGGCCACCCTTATACTCAGAATATCCGCAAGGTATTCGGTGAAGGTCGTACAGGTTTACGCCCCGACCTCGTCACGCCCTGACGATGAGGTGGAGACCATGTATGAGGATATTTCCAGAGCCATGCATGGCTCTAAAACTCACTTTACCGTTGTCATGGCGGACTTCAACGCGAAACTGGGTAAACGAAACGATGATGAGCTGCAAGTTGGAGTTGGACGCCGGAACCACCGGGGCCACCTACTGGCCAGTTTTGCGGAGAAGGAAGGCCTCTTTATGATGAATTCCTTCTTCAGAAAATGTGAGCACAGAAAGTGGACCTGGCAGAGCCCGGATGGTACAACTAAAAATGAGATTGACTTCATTATGTTGACGAAGAAGCAAGTGTTCAATGATGTCTCTGTGATCATCGCCGTGAAGGCCGCAAGTGATCACCGCATGGTAAGAGGCACATTGAACTTAAATATCAAGCTGGAAAGATCTCGACTGATGAAGTCTATGCTCCGCCCAGCACCGATCCAAGTCCAAAACCCCGAGAGCTTTCAGCTCGAAGTTCAGAATAGTTTCGAGTGCCTAGGAAGCTCTGTGGACGATTATAACGATGGGTTCGTGGAAACTGTCCATACGGGTCTAAGATCTTCAAGACCCGTCGTACGAATTCAAGAAAGAGGCTCTCTGATCCTACTGTACGGCTCATGAAGGAGAGGCGCGAGATGTTCCTGCAGTCTGCAGATGATGCGTACAATTACCGGCAGCTCAATAGACGGATCTCTAAGTCCTTGAAAAGCGATCTTCGCCGCTTTAATACCGACCGTATTAAGGACGCGATAGAGCAAAATAAAGACTCCAAGGTCTTTACTAGAGATCTGTCTATTCGGCAGAGCCAGCTTACGAAACTGAAGACCGATGATGGCAGGATCGTATCCGCCAAATCTGAGCTTTTGACAGAAATCAAGAGGTTCTATGGACACTTCAACAAGCAACCCCGTTACGAATCTGGCAAACGACCCAAGAGCTAGATTGACCCGACACTATACCGAAAACATCCCGGACGTCAGCTTGTACGAGATTAGGATGGCTCTGAAGCAGCTCAAAAATAACAAGGCGCCGGGTGATGACGGAATTACGGCCGAGCTCCTGAAGGCCTCCGGAAAAACCGTTCTTAAAGCGTTTCAGAAGCTGTTTGGTTCCGTCATACTCGAGGGTAAAACACCACATGCATGGAACAGAGGTGTGGTGATACTTTTCTTTAAGAAGGGCGACAATATGCCCTTCTCGCCTCCCGAACAAGCCGGATTCCGTAAAGGCATTGCCACCGTAGACCACATACATACGCTGCGACAGGTTATACAGAAGACCAAAGAGTATAACCTGCCTCTCTGCTTAGCGTTTGTGGACTACGAGAAAGCCTTTAATTCGATCGAGACATGGGCTGTACTGCAGTCTCTTCAACGGTGCCAGATCGACTATCGGTACACCGAGGTGCTGAAGTGTTGGTACGAAAACGCCACTATGTCAGTCCGAC
Source organism: Hydraecia micacea (assembly GCA_914767645.1). Taxonomy (NCBI): domain Eukaryota; kingdom Metazoa; phylum Arthropoda; class Insecta; order Lepidoptera; family Noctuidae; genus Hydraecia; species Hydraecia micacea. Next base: position 20,043,846 of record OU611783.1, read on the forward strand.
TTCAGGATCAGACCTCGAACCCTATCCTTCTGCAGAAAGGTGTGAGACAGGGAGACGTTATCCCTAAATTGTTCACCGCTGCACTGGAGGATGTCTTCAAGGTTCTGGACTGGAAAAGAGCTGGCATTAACATCAATGGTGAGTACATAACTCACCTTCGGTTTGCCGACGATATCGTAGTCATGGATGAGACTATGGAGGACCTCAGTACAATGCTCGATGACCTCAGTAGAGCCTCCGAAAGAGTGGGTCTTAAAATGAACATGTACAAAACGAAGGTCATGTCAAATGCCCATGTAACACCCACTCTCATAAAGATCGGAGACGCTACACTCGAAGTCGTGGACGAATATGTTTATCTAGGACAAACTGTTCAGTTAGGTAGGTCCAACTTCGAGAATGAGGTCAATCGTCGAATCCGGTTCGGCTGGGCAGCGTTCGGGAAGCTACGCAATATCTTCTCGTCCCAAATACCGCAGTGTCTCAAGACGAAAGTCTTTGACCAGTGCGTGTTGCCACTGATAACATATGACACTGAAACGTGGTCGCTCACAATGGGCCTTATTAGATGGCTAAAAGTCACCCAAAGGGCAATGGAGAGGGCTATGCTTGGAGTTTCCCTGCGTGATCGAATCAGAAATGAGGAGATCCGCAGGAGGACCAATGCAAGGTAACTAACATAGCCCGATGAATTTTTGGTGCACGGTAAAACTCTAATGAGTTTATGTTGGCACCAACTTAAATGTATAAAATGTATGTGTACTACTGAATAAATAAATATACATTGCCAAACTTAAGTGGCAGTGGGCAGGGCACATTGCTCGCAGAACAGATGACCGATGGGGCCGAAAGGTTCTGGAGTGGCGACCGCGTACCGGAAGACGTAGCGTTGGAAGGCCTCCCACAAGGTGGACGACGACCTTGTGAAGGCCGCAGGAACCCGTTGGACGCGAGAAGCACAGAACCGGTCAAAGTGGAGGTGCTTGGGGGAGGCCTATGTCTAGCAGTGGACGTCTTTCTGCTGAAATGATGATGAATGATGAATTGATATGACATTGAATACCCTATGACATTGAATACCCTATGACATTGAATACCCTATGACATTGCTTAATAATATTTCAATTTATTAAATTTTATTTAAAAGTGTGACATAAAGCACTGATTACCTGACAATTATTGATTAAGATAGAATTGCAATACTTATGATTATTTTTGTTGCATGCCTTACGGTAGAATGTACTGGATCCAATTGTTTTTCTTTTTTACGCCATAAAAACTATGTTTTATTACCTACATTCTTTGCAAATGAATGATTTCTGATTCTGATTCTAAGTTACATCAACTATCTGTCAGTGAAAGTCCCGTCAGAATCGGTGTAGCGGTTTCGGAGATTAACCGGAACAAACAGACAGACGAAAAAAATGTTATTTTTGTGATAAGTACCTACTGTGTATACTTTCATAATTATGCATTTAGTAAAAAGCTGTAACTTTTTACAAACAGACACCTCAATTATATTTATTTGTATACTTAGATAAGAAACAGATAGCAAATGGCCGATCATTATTGTAACATTTTGAGGGTAATGTAAACATCAACCGTAGCGGCAGTGTATGAGATATGTAGCGCAGGAGTATTTGCTACGCTCGATGCGAAGAGGCCGCGCAGCATATCCGCTACGCTCGTTGCGTAGGAGATATGAAGACGCAGCGCAGCAAGTACCGGAGGTAGCGCAGCACATACAACGAGGCCGCGTAGGTTGCTGGACCAACATTGTATTCTACAATTTACTGCAATCAATAATGAAATAATCAATTTTCAAACATGAGTCCATGAACCGCATACATAAATTGATGTATTCGAACACATTTATCAATTCATTCATGGCATGCTAACACTTCCGGAGATCATTACTAAGTAAAGCTCTAACAATATTATGCCCGGTAGTGTTGGGTGCTCACAATATTTATTCAGTCTGTGAACTGTTGACAGAGTTGAAGTGCACTTTAATAATTCACAAAATATATTGTCGGCGTCGCTTTCAATAACCGCCGGCCGACCCGGTCCGGCCTCGCCCTGCCCGGCGCCGCCGCCGCCGCCGCCGCCGCGCCGCGCGCCGTCTGCCACTCGCCTCTAATTCGCTTTCCGTGTCGCGCGCTCACCTGTGATCGCTGTCCAATCGCTTATAAATTAATGAGCCCCCCCCCCCGCGCCGTCCCAATCACCTAGTGTAGTGGGAACAGCCACTGCGTAATACATCGCTGACCGACAACTGAATAACACCCGTCTGATATCCGTTTAGTTCATTAATCTATGTGTCTACTACTACGTACAAGTTTTATAAAATTCTACCGCTCCGGGAGAGCTCGTCAAAATATTTTCTGAGGTCGAGTACGTGGCCAGTAAAACCTAATAAAGTACCGGTCAAGTCTGCGGAAAAATGAGTAAAGTATGCTTCGGTGGATTGAACCACGTAAAATGCTTATAATATGCATAAGGTTGGCAAAGAAAGAAATTGTGAGAAACCTTCATCACGTGCGCTAGTGGGGCGGGTCCTGCACGTCCTTGTTGAAACCGTCAACACGTGCGCGCGGTACCTACACGTGCATTGATAAATAATAAATGATAAATGATTTTATTTCTGTATGTAGGTTTGCACAAACACTTTTACACGTCAATCATATTTTAAAAACTAGATGAGGTCGGCGTTTCCTATCTGACTACTCTGAGAAGAAAGGCCGAAACAAACTCAGAGGTCACAGTCTCTTTTAAAGTCCAGACATAATCTTGGTCAGGTTATATGAAGACCATGTAGATCGAAGTCAGAAATGGTCTTTTGAAGAAAGAACCACACAGATTGAGTGGACCTGTCCAGTCAGTGCACGCATTTGTCAGAATTCGTGCAGCTCAACTCAAAACTTAAGGAGCTCAACGATTCGACGAACAATACCAAAGAAAGGACATTTGGGTAGGCCACATAAATTACTCAAACTGCCAGACCATGACAAAAACTAAACAGAACAAAGAAAATAATCAAAATAAAAAAGTACAAAATAAAATGACCCACATTGTCTTCACACTCACAATAATTAAAATAATATAATACTTTACAAAGTAAGCAAAGTCATTGTTTATAAAAATTCATTAATGTCAATGTGTATATAAAAATAAAAATAAATGTTCAAAATACAAAATTGGAAGCAGATCAATCCCAAGCTTTTTTGTCCTCAATGTAATCTTTAACAGTATAAAAGGCTTTCTGGCACAACTTACGTTTAATGAATGATTTGAATTTATTAAGGCTTAGATCTTGAACTTGGCTTGGTAGTTTATTGTAAAAGCGTATACATTGGCATCTGAATGAACCACCTATTTTCTTGAGCCTTGTTGTATTGTAGGTACAACAAATTTGTGTTTGTTCCTAGTAATTATATTATGGATATCACTGTATTTTATAAATAATTTTATATTTTTATGGGCATATAAAAGATTTTCATAAATATACTGAGAAGGCACAGTCATTACATTAATCTCTTTAAATTTGTCTCTGAGAGAGTGTCTTGGACTTAATTTATAAATTGAACGAACAGCTCGCTTCTGCAAAACAAAGATAGTCTGAATATCGGCGGCATTTCTCCACAATAGAATACCGTACGACATTACACTATGAAAATAGCTAAAGTACACTAAACTTTTTTACAAAAAAAAAAAACAACCGACTTAAAAAAACACTACAAAGTGATAAATAACTTTAATTTCGGAAATCGGTGTCAAAAATCGAAAATGCGGAACCAGTGACACCGACTTCCGAAATTAAAGTTATTTATCACTTTGTAGTGTTTTTTTTTAAGGCGGTTGTTTTTGACTGAATGTAATACGCTTATTTTCTAACACAAATGTATTGTTTTCAGGTGCATTTAGGTACCTAGAACATCAATTTCTAAAATCAGAGCTACTCTTGCTGGATACTGTAGCAAGCATCCAGCAAGTTGTTTGGTGGCTGACGTTGGTACTGCTGGCTGTTGTGCTCATGTACTGTTCAGCATCCAGCAAGTTGTTTGGTGGCTGACGTTGGTACTGCTGGCTGTTGTGCTCATGTACTGTTCAGCATCCAGCAAGTTGTTTGGTGGCTGACGTTGGTACTGCTGGCTGTTGTGCTCATGTACTGTTCAGCATCCAGCAAGTTGTTTGGTGGCTGACGTTGGTACTGCTGGCTGTTGTGCTCATGTACTGTTCAGCATCCAGCAAGTTGTTTGGTGGCTGACGTTGGTACTGCTGGCTGTTGTGCTCATGTACTGTTCAGCATCCAGCAAGTTGTTTGGTGGCTGACGTTGGTACTGCTGGCTGTTGTGCTCATGTACTGTTCAGCATCCAGCAAGTTGTTTGGTGGCTGACGTTGGTACTGCTGGCTGTTGTGCTCATGTACTGTTCAGCATCCAGCAAGTTGTTTGGTGGCTGACGTTGGTACTGCTGGCTGTTGTGCTCATGTACTGTTCAGCATCCAGCAAGTTGTTTGGTGGCTGACGTTGGTACTGCTGGCTGTTGTGCTCATGTACTGTTCAGCATCCAGCAAGTTGTTTGGTGGCTGACGTTGGTACTGCTGGCTGTTGTGCTCATGTACTGTTCAGCATCCAGCAAGTTGTTTGGTGGCTGACGTTGGTACTGCTGGCTGTTGTGCTCATGTACTGTTCAGCATCCAGCAAGTTGTTTGGTGGCTGACGTTGGTACTGCTGGCTGTTGTGCTCATGTACTGTTCAGCATCCAGCAAGTTGTTTGGTGGCAGACGTTGGTACTGCTGGCTGTTGTGCTCATGTACTGTTCAGCGTGCGGTATTTGAGTACTTTTATCTTGGACACGGAATCAAGTTGAGAGGTGGAGTTGGAGCTGGGGTGGTGAATTGTGTGAATTGTATTGTATATCAATTAAATAAAATTGCTTTGTTACTACCGTAATATTTGATTTCCTGAATCGTTCAAAACACCCTAACATTTGATACCCATTATCATGGGAGTGAAAAAAAAAAAACTAGTCCGCCATCTTTAGGAGTTGGCGCCAATGAAAAGTGTATGTAATGTATGTATATCTTATTTTTCCTATAAGTGGAACTACTGAATACTTCCCACTAGTTCCATACACGGAACTAGTGAGTTGCAGTAGTTCCATGTGGAACTAGCTACATGGAACTACTGGGAATAATCATCACTACTCTAGTATACCACTACTATTTATTACTGAGAAGTGCACTATTACTACATTATAACACCGATGAGGCCAACCTACTCACTAAACCGGGAGTGATATGAGGATTCGAATGACGTTATTGCGACGCACGCTATTTCGAAAAAATTTAAGAGTGGTACGCCAGTTCGAAAACACATTAAGTCGAAAACCGCTATATCGAATGACGTTGACGTTGGCGCAGTGGAAGCGTGCTGGGCCCATAACCTGATAGGTTTTAGGAAAAGAAGACAAGATTCATTTTAGTTATAAGGGATTTAATGTTCACAAAATACCTCGGCAGAACACAAGTGCATGACATGGCGAAAATTGACAGCGCAAGTCAGAGACTACAATAAGAACAGAGTTCAAAGACAAATGCGTTCCGTTTACATTTCTAACAGTCGCGAACACGCTGATTCGAAAAACTGTTTGAATGGTACGCTAGTACGAATGGCATTGAAATCCACTGTTGCGAATAAAATATTCCAATCCGAACTTGTAAACCATAGCATTTTTAGTGGTATTTTAGGTTATGATCGTATTTCTCAGTATTCCCGTTAGACGAAGTATAATTCTTACTACCACTGTAATCTTGAGACCATAATGAACAAATGAACCTGGTTTCATTAGTAGACGCCACCATTTTGGTGTGCCTATTCGCCGAACAAAAAAAAAAACATCTCCATTATGCTTTTGTTTTTCTGTCGAATTCTATTTATTACAGAAATCCATTTAGAACAAGCAAATCTGATCGACCTCCGAGCCACGAGGTAACTTAACTTTACAGGCTACGAATACGATAACGTCACAGATGAGCTACTCACTTCTGCTGATTATACGTATTCTTCAAATCAAGCGACTACACCGGTCGGATATCTATGGGTATCACATTGTGTTCGTATCACCGTATGTCGAGGACGAACAGTGATAAAACTGAGCAGGTGTGCGGTGTGGGGGGCACGGGGCGGGGGGCGGGGGGCGGGGGGGGCAGGGGGCATCGGTAATGTACGGTGTGATACGGAGGAGATCACTCGCTGCGAGGGCGGGGGGTCATAAACATGCGGTAATTTGTACGCTATCGCCACACATGTATTTACGGTTCAACACTTTGGACATGTTTCATACATATGCGTTGTATAATCTGCAACAACATAATATTTCGCTGAAAAAAAAAATTGTGTAAGGGGATTACGCGTACCGTTGGGCATGCAATTATCCGGTCCATTTTACTATCCGAATAATTGGGATACTTCCAGAACACTATTACGGCTATTTTGGATACCACTGTAAAAAAGTTAAATTTTCCAATCAACATTTTCATTGCAAAAACTTTCCAACAATTATGTGATTATACAAGCAACGAATCCGTAAGTTTAAAAAAAGTTTTTAAAGTCTGGAATCCGACCCTACATAGTTGCGAAAAGGTTAAGCAGATGATAGAATGTTAAAAGGTATATCTTCTTTAATATAATAAATCACTTAACCATACCAAGACCGCTCCCTGTTCGTAAAGCACGTTAAGCCGTTTGTCCCTGCTGTGCTGTCATTCGTGGATCTTTGACAGCCGTTAAGGGTAGTCAGAAGCTCGTAAGTCTGACTACCAGTCTTATCAAGGGGGTATTACCTAGTAACTGGGTTGTGGAGGTAAGATAGGCAGTCGCTCCATGTAAATACTGGTACTCAGCTGCAACCAGTTAGACTGGAAGCCTCCTGAACCTGAATACAGCTTGTTACAGCTTGCTTAGAAGTGAGATGGGCCTAGGTATAATTCTCAAGAAGGAGAAAAGTATCACCACACTTCTGTTCCATGCCTGTGGTGTTCTACCCTCGAGTATGACGGAACCAAACAGCTTCTGAAGGCCTTAAAAACAGGTTTTCCGCCGGCCTTCAGGAGTTCGGCCTAAATTCCGTCATGACTCGGCGCCTTATTGTTTTTGAGCTGCTTCAGAGCTATCCTAATCTCGTACAGGCTGACGTCCGGGACGTCTTCGGTGTAGTGTCGTGTCAATCTATCTCTTGGGTCGTTTGCTAGATTCGTCTGTCCATAGGACCTCTCGATCTCTCAACAGCTCAGGCTTGGCGGATACGATCCTGCCATCGTCGGTCTTCAGTTTCGTAAGCTGGCTCTGACCAATAGCAAAGACCTTGGAGCCTTTATTTCGCTATATCGCGTCCTTAATACTGTCTGTATTAAAACGGTGAAGGTCGCTTTTCAAGGACTTAGAGATCCGTCTATTGGGCTGCCGGTACTTGAGTGCATGATCTGCAGACTGCAGGATCATGTTGCGCCTCTCCTTCATGAGCCGTAAAGTAGGATCAGAGAGCCTCTTTTTAGGGTTCCGTACCCAAAGGGTAAAAACGGGACCCTATTACTAAGACTCCACTGTCCGTCTGTCTGCCTGTCTATCACCAGGTTGTATCTCATGAACCGTGATAGCTAAACAGTTGAAATTTTCACAGATGATGTATTTATTTTGCCGCTATAACAACAAATACTAAAAACTTATTACAAGTAAAACAACCGACTTAAAAAAAAAAAAACTACAAAGTGATAAATAACTTTAATTTCGGAAGTCGGCATCGTTGGTTCCGCATTTTCGTTTTTTGACACCGACTGCCGAAATTAAAGTTATTTATCACTTTGTAGTTTTTTTTAAGTCGGTTGTTTTTTTTTTGTAAAATAGTTTTTATTTTTCACTTTTTAGTTGTACCTACTCCACACAAATTCAAATAACACTAGTGCATTGAAGAATTGAAGACACCGACTAGAAGAATCATCAAAATTCGCATAGAAATGCCGGAGATGCAGTACATTTATGCATATAACATCGTACATAAGAATAATTACATAATTTATTATATACTAAAACCTTCCTGAAAGTATGTAGATCACATTAGTGAAAGAGTTATCAAAATTTATTCATTAGTTTTAGAGAAAATCGAATACATACAATACATACATACATACGGGTCGAATACAGAACCTCCTTTTTTGAAGTCGGTTAAAAATAGAAATAAATATTTAAGGGAGACAAAAAAATCATCACGTTCGTTGTATGGGAGCCCCCATACAACGAACGTGATGATTTTTTTGTCGTTATTTGCTCGATATTAATAACGGCAACAGGTAGACGCTTGAAATATTCACAGAATATTAAGTTTAAGTTTTCACTTTAAAAATAAATAATTAAATTAAAATAAAATAAATTAAGGGGGGCTCCCATACAACAAACGTGATTTTTTTATAAGTATATGTAGTGTTAAATATTGTACGGTGGTATGGAACCCTTCGTGTGCGAGTCCGACTCGCTCTTTGCCGGTTTTTTGTATTCGTACGACGGGTCTTGAAGATCTTAGACCCGACCATATGGACAGTACTGAAAATAAAATCAAAACGAAATTAAGTAAAAAGAAGAAGAAGAAGAAGAAAGAAAGAAGTTTCATTATTTCGTAATAAGACCCAAGGAAGCTCAAGCAATCCAATGTTGCGTCGTTTAGAACTGACCTGAATGTACTACATACGAGTATGTGCAATAGAGAAAATACCTTTTCAGCTTTGACGTTGGTTGGAAGAATTTTGATAAGTTGTAAACTTGACTAAGTTGAATGTTTCTTGGTTTTTAGGGTTCCGTACGTCATAATGAAAAAACGGAACCCTTCTAGGATTACTCGTGTGTCTGTCTGTATGTCTATCTGTCTGTCTGTCACAGCCAATTTGCTCCGAATCTACTGGACTGATTAAGTTGAAATTAGGTACACATATGAATTTCTTTGACCCAAACACGCACGTGTAACAAATGTAACTAAATGAATTTTGAATATGGGGGTTACTTTTGGGGGGCAAACTAGAAAGTTAATAACAAAAGTTTTGCAAACTGTACCGTCTGACCTAAAAAATGAAAGGACTTGTTGTGAGGGTCTTATATATATTTATTTTTATTTTAAAATAAATAGCTTTTTCAATTCTCATGCTCTAAAAGTTCGTCTTTATGTTGTGCTTAGGCGACATAAAATCGCTTTTTATGTTCTAGTGCATAAAGTATTTTTTTTTTCTAAGACTAAGATAATCAGGCCCAACAACCACACACACAATAAAACTTCGCAGATTAAAGTCGTGATTTATTTCATTTTCTTTAATTTATATCACTTCCGTGTTTTCTATCGTTAATTTAATAAAATCAGATAAAATCATATATCTATGGATAAAATAGTTGTCATTTATTATTTAAAAACGCAAAGAAACGTTTTTATGACTTGACAGTATGAAGTACCCATGTCGAATGACACATGTTGAAAATAATAAAAAAATAAACTTTTAAAAAGTTTCGTGGCGGGAATTTGCTATGCTTTGCAACATTTTTGATTAATTATGTACTGTTATATACTTTATGCCTGTTTCATTTTCTCGCAATTGAAGTGAAAAGCAGAGTGTTTAACTCGGGCATAAACGAGCCATTTTACCCCTCGACTTAACTATCCTCCTCGCCTGCGGCTCGGGTGGATATAAACGTCTCGGGCTAACATGGCTTCTTTTATGCACTAGTTGTACAATTTACTATTAAGTTAGGTATTTAAGAAAATATATGAAAATTTACCATTCCCCCTTATCTCCTAAACTCATCAACATCATTTCATCCGAAAGAAATCCACTGCTGGACATAGGCCTCCCCCAAGCACCTCCACTTTGACCGGTTCTGTGCTTCTCGCATCCAACGGGTTCCTGCGGCCTTCACAAGGTCGTCGGTCTACCTTGTGGGAGGGCTTCCAACGCTACGTCTTCCGGTACGCGGTCGCCACTCCAGAACCTTTCGGCCCCATAGGCCATCTCTTCTGCGAGCAATTTGCCCAGCCCACTGCCACTTAAGTTTGACAATTCTTCGGGCTATGTCGGTTACCTTGGTTCTCCTGCGGATCTCCTCATTTCTGATTCGATCACGCAGGGAAACTCCAAGCATAGCCCACTCCATTGCCCTTTGGGTGACTTTTAGCCTTCTAATAAGGCCCATTGTGAGCGACCACGTTTCAGTGCCATATGTCATCACTGGCAACACGCACTGGTCAGATACTTTCGTCTTGAGACACTGCGGTATGTGCGACGAGAAGATATTACGTAGCTTCCCGAACGCTGCCGTCCGAGTCGGATTCGACGATTGATCTCTTTCTCGAAGTTGGTCCTACCTAACTGGACAGTTTGTCCTAGACAAACATACTCGTCCACGACTTCGAGTGTAGCGTCTCCGATCTTTATGAGAGTGGGTGTTACATGTAACACCCACTCAAAACAAACCGAAGATGGTCATGTAAAATGCCCATGCATGGGCATTTGACATGACCTTCGTTTTGTCCATGTTCATTTTAAGACCCACTCTTTCGGAGGCTCTACTCTCCTAAACTACTGACCCTAAAATTTTGAAAAAAATACATAAATTAGTTCTTTACTTACAAATGTGAAAAAAGAAAGATTTATTTTTCAATATTGTGCGTACAAACTTGCCATTGCAGTTGAAATGTATGGGAGAACACGATTTTCTACAATGACTATAACTATATACAATGTTAAGTTTGTACTCGGGATCTTGGGGCATAGTAGTACCCCCGCCGGAACGAGCCAAAAACAAAAAGCAGGGGCACTACCTGCCTTTCCTCGAAGCGTTTCTTCGTATTTTCACACCCTCATAGCTTCGGCTTGGATAACGCTAGAGAGTGTAAATTCTTAGGATAAAATGTAATTAGCAGATTTATAAAACACACTAAGTGTCATGTGTCTAGCTTTTATGCTTTGGGTTTTAGTAATACCTAAAATATGTCGATTTCATCATTGACTGACTCACTCACTCACTCGCTCGCTCATCAAAACCTCCAGGGTACTTCCCCAGGTCCTAGAAAGTTATTTGTTATGCAGGCTAGAAATTGCTTACAAACAAAAAAAAAACAATCTGTAACTTTCACCATCCAACCTTTGGGATGGGGGTGTACTGGTGCAGGTCTGTTTTTCTTACGGATAATCGTTATACCTACTTCTATTTGTTATGAAAACTAGATTAGCATGTACATAAACAAAAAAGAAAAAACTCCTTTTCGTTTGCTATGAAGAATGTAACTGCTGGCGTGCAAGAAATACCTTTTTTACCCGACCGTGCTAGAAATAAGGGTTATGATTTTAATATTTCTGTATATTATCAGTACAATATCGAATCACCGCTACAATAAAAATAAATAAGAACACCCTAAATAAAGCCAAGCCACTAACTCTGGGAGGTACCTGTACATCATCAGGCGGGAGGAGACGCTCGGGTGTCACCATTGCGAGGATCGCCAAGAGGACACGGTGGAGCATACGGTGGAGGTCTGCCCCGCTTGGGCGTAGCACCGCCGTGTCCTCGTAGAGGCGTTCGCAGCGGCGGCGACCTCTCGCGTCCGGCCCTGGTTCAAGCCATGGTCCGGGGCGAGAGGGAGTGGGAGGCAGTCACCTCCTTCTGCGAAGCAGTCATGCTAGCGAAGGAGGTGGCGAGACGGCTCAGGGAGAGAGCCTCACGCCTCAGCCACCGCGGGAGACGCTACGGGCGTCGGGAGCCGCGTGACGACTCCCGGCCACCGTAGGCGCGGGCCTGCGGACGGAGAGTAATGGGTAGCTCTCCGTCCGATCAGGACCAGGCCCGTGCCGGACGGCGCGTATGTGTTCCACGCGCGTCTCAAAGAGATGTCAGCATTAAGGAAGGGGCCCGCCAGGGCCGAAGCCTGCCGGGGTACCGGGATCGTCCGAAAGGGTTACCTTTGCCCCGGAACATAAAGGGCTAAGGAAGGAACACGGGTGGGTTTTAGTCAGTAAGAGTCTGACACTGCCTTCCGCTCCACCCAGAGCGGGAGGAGTCATTAGATGATTTCCCATCCAAAAAAAAAAAAAGCCACTAACTCTACAAGGGCTAACTCTCCAAAACATACATCTGTATTGATTTGGTGGGTAATATATTTATCGTACGGAACCCTCTCCACGCGAGTTCAACTCACACTTGGCCGGTTTTTTTTTCTCTCTATCAAAGAGTGCCATTCGCTTCTCGATTTCAGTTGTTTTCAGCAGCAGAGAGAAACTGAACAATCATTAAGTTTCGACATCATCTTCATCGCTGTCGTCAAGTGAAGTCGAGCTCTGGGCTTTTGCCCATAAAAGGCATGTCATTTTACTTTGTCGGGCACTAACTGTGTTAATTCTAGTTTTTCCGGGATCGTATGCAAATTGCACTCTATAGCTATTGCTCTATAGCATCAGCGCATACCCAGTTTTGATCCAAAGTTAACTTACATAATTCAGCCCAGAGAGGTTGATGCGGGTAAGTTAAAATCACCTAACATATAAACATAATTACACTTCAATAGCCAGACTTAATACGATTAGAGACTTAGGCGTCACTTTTGATTCAAAACTTCTTTTTGACACACACATCGATTATATTATTAAAAAAGCTTCTAAGGCACTAGGTGAGGCACTTGAGGGTATCAGCCGATTTTGAAAATATCAAAACACTCAACATTCTTTATTGTGCTTTTGTACGCAGTCATCTCGAATACTGCTCACTTGGAATCCTGTTTATAATACTTACGTCAATCGCATCAAAACTATTCAAAAGAGATTCTTAAGCGTACATTCAATTTAGATCCAAAACCTATTTGCCTAATTATTACAGCCGCTACAAGAAGTTGCACATTGTTGCACTAATTGAGCGGAGAAAAATTGTCGACATCGTATTCCTGTTCAATTTGGCAAATAGTTCAACCGACTGTTCTGAATGGATGAGCAAAATTGGGCTGCGTGTTCCATCCTTCACCTTAAGGAATCATCAACCTCTGTATGTTCCCTCTGTGCGGTGGTTATATCGACAAAACTCATAATATGTATATGATAAGAGCTAACTGATACAACTCGATGTGTCAGAGTGTTGATGATCTTGATTTATTCTCCACCAGTGTTCCTAAACTAAAAAATATACTGTGTAAAAGCTTCTTTTAAGATCACTAAAACCTGTTCAGTCTTTTTTTAATTCTCTCCGAGTGCTTACTTATTCTTGTTTTCGCTTGCCACTGTTTCTTGTGCTACCCTAATACTGTCAGTGAAAACCTTTAATTGGCCTTCTGTCACTAACTGTATACTATCTGTATCCTAGCTGTAAGTTTTCTTAAGAAATAAAATTAAATTAAACTGCTTCGACATCGTTAGCCTCAATTATGGCATTTACTTGACTCAAGCACTCTTTTAAGAATGTTCGTATGTTTATGTGGTAAGAAGCACGTACAAGAGTCGGCGTGGGTTCACTGCTACACACACACCCGCGTGCCTCTGCAGCGAGCACGACCACGAAGACACGCGCGCCGCAACGACCCATTGCACTCGTTCAGAAGTCTCATTATTTAAACGCATTGGTAATACTTTAATAACGCAGCACACTCAACCTACTACCTTCATAGATGGGGAGTTCTGCGCAGGTTGTGTTTGGCGTCAGCGTGCTTGTGAGCTGCATTAAGTGGACTGGGCCACTGGGTCCACTGGGCCTGCCCGCGACGTGACGTGACCCGAGCGCGGGGCGCCGGCGCCGTGATCGAGTTGCTCGCCACGAGGGCCCGGCTCCGCGCGGCAATTAGCGGCCGCTCGACTAATGACGCTCTCTAAACATATTGAAGGTGCGGGCCGCGCGTCGCGCCGATGCGCGCCTCGTCGCCGCACACGCTTCGCGCCGAGTAAAACAAGCCATTATAGTTACCATACTTTTAAAGAGGATGCAGATTAGATATACTTATGAGAGGAAAAACCGTTGATAAGAAGTGAAGATTATAATAATATATTATAATAATAACCTCACAGCCGTATCTCTATGTTGACGTCGTGGTGGGGCTTGCGCGCTCCGAACTTTAGGCCTGTGCCGGTAGAGTTTACCTTGTCGGAACTGGTCTAGAGTGAGAAGCCAGACCAAGAGAGATACAGAAACCCTCAGGGCAGCATGTGGCGAGCTGTTGGGCAGTAGCGACCCCACGAACCCTATCTCTCGGGAGTAGTCTTGTTCCTCACCTCTGGCTTGTCTTAATTGGCCGGCTGGAGTGAACAATGACGAGGAACAGACCTCCCACCTCATTCTTACTTTTATTGGCCGGCTTGAGTGGAGATTTGCAAAAGCAAACGTGCTCGGGGGAAGGAAAGTGCTTGTAGGGATCCGGGCTCTGGGATTGTTCTGAAAGCCGTGGAATACCTCTCCACTCCTCAAGCACCTCAGGACATGTTGCCCCCTTGTCGCTACGTCACTATATGCTAGCGACCTTTTCCGGGGGCCCATTATTGAGTGTGCAAGTCACCCCCTGACAATTGCATATGTTACCGTTAGAATAATGAATACGTTAATATGCACATTAACTAGGTAATCTGCAAATTACCGGGTACAATCCGTTAAAGTGTGAAATATGTTACCGGCCAAACCTGATTTTAGGATGAACTAGTTTCGACTAAGCCAAACCAGTTCTCATTTGCTCGCTCTTGCATCCTATGTCGACGGAGTCCAACTTGGCCGGGCTCCTATTTCTGTGTAAACATTTTTTTCCACCGACTCAACCAGATAATCTGCACTCTAACTGATTTACGCACATTAGCGGTAACACATATATAAAAAATTGATCAGGCAGGGGCCATAGTTCTTGGTAACCAACTTTTGAAGTAAGGTACAGTTTTGTACATAAGTTGAGGTGTGGCCTCATCGCTCGTGAAGCCTTGTACCTTCCTCTGCTTGGGGCACTTCGGTCGGCAAAGTTCGGCTCGAGTTCGGCTGAACAAAATGTTTCCGAGTGAATGTCGAGTTGAGTTGGTTGTTTGCCTCCTGCTATCAAAGACCCCCCCCGCCCTGAACATACTTCTCCGTAATAACCCAAAGTTCTGCAACTTGGCTAGTTTAGCGTAAATATTACATGTATGTATTTCAAAAAAACTTGCTCCGCGCACAGCTTCACGCAAAGATGTTCTAACATTGTGTATAACTTCCGCTACTGGAACGTGTTTGCAATTAAAGGAGGACTCGAATTAAAACTTGATCCGTTTATAGTGTCGGTTAGCTCTCGCTGCATGCTTCATAGACTTTGAAGACGCAGTTAGTGATGCCATTACTTGAGCCAAGCACTTAGTGAACGAGTAACTATTGGTCGCGGCAGCACGGAGGCACGGAGGCACCGCTCCGCATCGGCGATGATTACAATATCTCACAGAGCGGCCCGCGCCGCATTAATATGTAAGCGAGCCCCGAGTTCGCGGTGAATAAATAAAACAGAAGGCGGTAAGTGAAAGCCGCAGGCCTTACTCTTAGCAGCTTTAATAATACAGGAGACGCGGGTCGGCGGCGAGCGGCGATCAACTGTCCTCGTGCCCGTGGGCTGCCGTCCGTCCGTCTGTCCATCCGTCCGTCTGTCTGACCGCCCGCGTAAAGCGCGCTGTTGTTCTATTATAAAGAGATGTAAAACAGCGGAGCGCACACAGCGTCATTAAAGCGTGAAATTTCTCATTTCGCCGGGATTCGTTACATTGAGCGCCGACAGACAAATATAAAATACAAAACGCAGAACATAATCCCGAAGAAGCGATAACAGACGTGCTGTAATTGTCGTCATCATGAACTCGTCCACCCGGTCGCGCGTCGTCGCACTCGTCGGAGGCAGGGACGTGAGCTCCAGCCCGACTGCACCCACTGCTCTCTAGTGCCAATCCCCATGTTCCTGTGCCAGCTCACTTAGGTCTGCGACGGCAACAGTGTGGGCCACCCTCTTCGCCGCCCGCGACGGACGACTGCCACTTCGTCGTCCAGTCCTAGGACGCCACTCGGTTACTACTACTCCATCTCCTGAGATGATGGTGAATCATCTGTTTAATTGCATAGCACAGATGTGAGTTCTATGTACTGTAGAGCTACCATTTACCGGGTAATATTTCTTTCATTGACTTGAATGTGCCCTGGCGGCTGATAGTATGTCATGCTCACACAATTGTCTCGCTGACGGCGGCGTGTGTGTTGGATCATTTAGCTCCCTTCAAAATGGTTGAGCTAAATGGTGCTGGTCTATGCGTCATGTTCTTGAACGGGCGCCGTCAGTTGGGGCTGGTCATCACTTAGCTGCCTCGGCTTATTTGCAATTACTTACTTTATTTTTGGATTGTTGTTTTTAGGGTTCCGTAGTCAACAAGGAACCCTTATAGTTTCGCCATGTCCGTCTGTCTGTCTGTCCGCGGTTTAGCTCAAAAACTATTGGTACTAAAAAGTTGTAATTTGGCATGAGTAAACACGTTAATGACGCCGAAAAAGTGGTAAAATAAAATTTTGAAAAAAACAATTATTTAGGGTACCTCCCCTACATGTAAAGTGGGGAAGAAAATTTGTTTTTCCTCCTTCCCATAGTGTGGGATCTTTCAAAAATATTAGGGGTTTGGGAAGACCGTTTTTTGATCAAGTAAACCGTTCGTGACTTATCAAGCGTTAAAGTACCAATTTTCGTTAGAGTCAAGTGTACCCCCCTCTACCAGCTAAATGGTTGCTTTTGGATATGTGAAAAAAAATCACGACAGTAGTACATAAAAGGAAAACTATCACAGCTAAGTAGGCTTTACAAGTTTACGAGTAATAGTCGACCAACTTAAATTTGCAATTACAATGTATGGGAGAACATGATTTTCAACTACAATGTTAAGTTTGTACTTGGGATAAATTCATAACAACTACGAAACCCTTCATTGTGCGTGGTCTGACACGCACTTGGCCGGTTTTTTTTTTACTATTTGCTGTACTCTGGACGCATTTAACGCGTGTCTTTTTTTACATCGTTATGACATATTATAATAAATTCATTAAGAGTCTTTGGTCAACTGGACCCACTCGAACTGGACCCGCGGGTCCAGTTGACCAATCATTGATTTTCTGTATTTTTCTTTGGTCAACTGGACCCACATTCAAACTTAAATAAACATCTTAATATTTTTGTAAAAATATAATTTAAAAGAGTGACCATGGAGTTTCTTGCCCGTTCTTCTCCATAGGTACCTACGCTTTGGAATGTGAAACTAGCTTAATTTTTTCTGACTGACCGGCTTCTTGACAATTCAAAAGTGCCTGTAAATGGTTTAATTGAAATAAATGCTTTGAATTTGAGTTTATTTTTTGACGTGAATACGTCTTCAAAATTGCTTCTATAGTGGGAGACAAGTCAAAAAAATCAATGATAACGAAATCAGAGGATACAGTTTGGTGTTGCAGCTTCATATCCATCATCTCCATACTAAATTCAATTACACCATTGGATGGCTGCGGGATCAAAAAATTCATTACGCCAAGTGAGGACTGTGACGCATCGCGCCGCCATTTTAATGTAATTTTGCTGCGTATCGAGTTTTCCACTAAGTATAACTTTTGACTCGGAAAAGCTACGACAATCGTTTAAGTTTCAGTCGTCAGTTCTCGTCTTAATCTATCGATTGTGTACAAAACATTAGTGTAAAATAGTGACAGTGAATATAATGTGTTAAAATAAAAAGAAAAATAATATCAAAAATATATAATGTCGGCCTATACGCGTCAAAAAGCCAAATACAGAGATCGTATACGGTTGAAAAGGGCTTCTCAAGAGCAATTGAATGGTACCAATAAAACACCATATGACCGAGTCAAGCAGCGCCGGGAACGTAAAAGAATGAATGCGGCCGAGCGGATCAACTCTGTTACGTAAACGTATTCACGTAAAACACACGGCCGTGTCCATGACACAGCTACACCCCATTTTTTTTTACAAAAACCTATATTTAGGGATATGAAAGGTAACTAAAACGAAACTTGAACAAACAGAGCAAGTTGAAGAACCTAACCTATCCATATGTCGGCTGCTGTAAGTTTCTGAGGTGGTTTCGCTCTCTCCTGGACTTATTGCTCAACTTCGTCAAGGAATTTCTGTCATCAAGGTCAAAAACTACAAAACTCGAAGGGGACCCTAGGTAGGTTACCTTTCGCGCTCTTCTATCAAAGGTATTTTCTAGGTTTTTTTTCTCGTTACTTGTAATCTTCGTTCTCTCGTCCGCAGGGCCGCGGCCGCGCCGCGTCACCGCGCCTCCCCGGCTGGCTCTCAGCACAGAAGATCTCGCCCCCGCAGTTCGGGTTGTCGCTAAACACGACTAAACAGATTATATCAAGCGATGAGTCTGATGAGACAATAGATACGATTAGTCATGAACGAAAACATAGCGACGTCGAATGACTATACATTCATGTACTACGGCAGCTTATTTGAAAATATTTTTAAGCACCCATCTTACTGCTAGTGGAAACACATGGTCACCGTTCAAAGGACCGGCACCTTAATTGCGTAACACACTATTGATCTCAATATGAATCATTTTGAAGGATATTGCTAATCCATTGCTTCATATGTTCGCAAAATGTGTCTGCTCAACAACGCAAATAACGCAATGAATGTTGTTGAACTGTCAAAATGAAACCCATTGCTAGTGATAGTATGTTACGCAATTATTAAGTATGATGCAATGGATTAGCAATGTCCTTGAAAATGATTCAAATTGAGATTCATAGTGTGTTACGCAATTAGGATGCTGTTACAGTTCAAAAGATCCCAGTCACAGACGGACAGCGGAGCCTTAGTAAGAGGGTCCCGTTGGCACCCTGTGGGTACGGAACCATAACAATGACACTCTTGATGTCAGTCACGACACGCGCTCCTGGACGTGAGGGAAGGGAGCGAGCCGCGCATCTTGTGCCAGACAGTGCAGGCCCCGCCGCGCCGGGCGCCTGTCTGTGCCCTTGTGCAGTTGTGATACACACATACTGATTCATCGCCTCGTGCGACTGTTACCTGCGGCAAGGTGCGGCCCGGCGACTATGCGGTGAATGACACGGAAATTATAACAGCGATGGAACCGACTGACTTGTATACATATTTAGGATACACGCACCTAAAGGGACTCGATCACGTAAGAATTAAAAATACACTAACAATAGAGTACAAGCACAGAACAGATAATCTGTGAGTACAAGAGAAGACAACGCGGTTTGTAAGACCCAACTTTCAGGTTAGCATCTCCTTAAAGCCCTTAACATCTTTGCCATCCCCATATTAACGTATTCATTTGGAGTTATAAAATGGACCAAAATAGACACAGAAAAATTAGGGGTCTATCTGGCAGGGGTGCGTCTCATAACGTATAAACTCATTTGGTCTAATTTCATTTTATTATCGTATATAAGATATAATCAACGTGAGATATACCAACTGTTGATATAACGTTTATGTAATCGAAAATCATTTGGTCTAACGTTTAATATGTATATTGTTTATACGCTTAATATATATAAAAAACGTCATTATGGTTAACACCCCGACTCAGAGTACCCCGACTCGGATAGGTTAGGTTATTTTTTTTTAAACCACCCAGAAATAGGAGCCCCGCCTAGCGGGGCTCCGTTGACCTATCTTAGCGCAGGTGGGAGTCAGTTACTAGTTATGTTTAATATCTACTTAGGTTACTATTACCTATAACTACGATAGAACTTACAAATAATAAAACAAAGAAAAAATACTTTTAAATATTTATTAAACAAAATACAAAGTTATTGTTTTTTAAACTAACCCGTGTCTATGCAATTTTGCTTTGTGTTTTTAAGTAGTCGTTTTCATCATATTAGGCCAGATAAGTTTTATATCTTTTGAGTGGTATGCCAAACGATTTAATAATTATTTAATGTATGTTATGTCAAACAATGTTATATTTAATGTATGTTATGCTTAGAAAAATTAGTTATTTTAAAATTATATCAATTGTTCATTATATTAACTAATAATCGCTATATTAAATAAAATTATAGGTTCCGTTGTTTTGTTGTTAATATTAGAGATTTTGTTGTTATATCATCTATTACTTACCCATCTGGCAGAATCTTGATAGTCCGAAATTTATTTGGCATAACACACTTGGCATAATCTTCTTTAAACGAATATTTTTAAGGCATAAAAATTATTTAACATAATTATTGTTTGGCCGAATGTTTATATGTCCGAATTTACAATGGCATACTTTTAAGATTGCAGAATTTGCGTCTAGTATATTTATAAAGTCAACGAAGTTATGACGATTAGGGGCTACTAGCAAACTCGACGGGTTTACAAGTAGCCACTGAATGATTGAATTAATGAACGAATGATATATTTATTTGCAAGAATATAGGTAACATAAGTTCGTAACATTTATAATGAATTTCACTATATTCGGCTTTTCAGCCGTACAAATATTTAGATTTTACATTCTGGGTAGCATGCATTTAGTAACAATAACATAAAATACTAATAATAATTACATAATTTAAATTTTGATTACATGCAATTAATAAAATGAAATACAATTGTTCATTTCAAATAATAATTTATAATAAAATAATAATGTCAAGAAATAAATAAGCAATAACAATAATGTCATGACAATAAAAAATAACTAGAATAGGTAATGAAAATGTCAATAAATATGGAGATTTCATAATAATTATTATAATAAATAAGTTTTACATTTTGCGCTCTAAATATTCATTGATGGAATAAAAACATCTCTCACACAACCAGTTATAGAGCTTTCTATTAAACTCCAAATCTGTAGCACTTCTAAATTCTTCGGCTAACGGCTGAAGAGTTCCACTATCCACCTCCTGGCTCCATCACAAGATACCAAATTATAGTTTTGTTTTATGAAGTACATAATACATAGAAAGTTTCATTTCGATACAAAAATTAGTAGTAGGTTAAAATTGACTTCTAAGATTTTGTTACGTTGTTAGTTACAAGTGAAGCTAATCAAAGCGTGTTAAAAATGGCATTCGACAAGCTAGGTCCTGGGGCCTTTATACAAACATACTACTGGAAGAGAACATCCTGGAACAGAGAGATGGAAAAACATGAAAGCCTTTACCGTCATCACTTCGTAGGCTCCGGTCGACTTAATACGCGATCAAGTAGCAACGTTATCGCAAACACGTCGAGAGCTCGATTGGACGCGATGTGTGACGTCTGGAGGTAATATGTCAGTGATCCGCTCTTTATTGCGTGCACGTTGCCGGTATCCGGCGCCGCGCGCAAAATAATTAAGTGAGGGCGGAGCGCCTCTTCGCCTTACATGGCTCACACGCCGCCGCTTCGATATTGTTACACTAGCTTGAATAATGGCAATGATTATGTCAGTATGGACTTATCTGAGAAAGACCACAACAGCTGACGGTCATAAAATCTTTGCTATAGTTTTAGTGCAAACGCTGCATCACTGGAGATTTGACTGCAAAACACAATGCGGGTGACATGACACGTGAGCACGAGGCTCTAGTCTGTGTACCTCGTTGATGTTCGAGTGAGGCCATGCGGGGTGAGGGCCATGGGACGCGGGGGGGGGGGGGGGGCGTCCGATAGGACTCGATGACACTCGAAGGTGGCACTCGAGCGTTCGAGGGCCAATCCACACAATGTCCTCTTGAATTTGAGCTCTGCATTGTTTCATCATCTTGATTTTGTCAAAGTAACTGCGCGCTACGTCGAGTTAATATTAGTCCAGAGACTCAACTGACATAAACAGCCATAGCCGTTTAGTTTTCCCCTAATCGTCAAATGAAAATATTTTACTGTATTCATAAATCTACATAGGCACTCAACGCCACAAGCTAGATGCACGGTTTCAGGGTTGACAAGAAATACCAGGTACTTAAGAAGATAGAAAATGGTGTACAAATCTGAAGGCTACACGCTACAAGGCCTACAACGTTCTCACATTCACAAAATATAAAAGAATCTAAAATAATAATTACAAAAAAAAAAAAAATAACCGACTTCAAAAAAAAAAAAAAACATCACAAAGTGATAAATAACTTTAATTTCGGAAGTCGGTGTCATTGGTTCCGCATTTTCGTTTTTTGATCACATTATCAAATCGGTTCATTATTTTTTGACAAAATCGCGGATATACAAACAAACATACATACGGGTCGAATGCAGAACCTCCTTTTTTGAAGTCGGTTAAAAACTAAATTCTTTGACACATCTCGGGACCCTCGGGTCCCAGACCTTTGGAAGGCGTACGAGGGGCCGAAGCCAACTCACAGAGGCTCCTTAGACCATTTTAAATTATGAGGAGGCACCAACCGACGAATATCCCTGTATGCACTATGCAAAAACTAAATTATTATTATTAATAATTTTATTTCAAAATAAAGGATGATGCGACTGTATGAATTCACATACGATCGTCAGCTGTTATATTTGTATCAAGTTCTATTAACTTGGAGTCGCCTATTTCGACCTCAACATAATCGAATCAAAGATAATTGATAGATGTCGTCACAAAATATGCTGAAATTAATTCACGTCAAAGGCAAAACTGTTGATAAACGAAAAGTGAAGTAGCAGAATGAAAATATGTCTCCGCTAATGGACGGCTGGCGAGCAGCGCGCGAAGTAACGCGGTGCGGTGCGATGCCGTGCGATCTGAACACGCGCTGTCATACTTTAATAATTCCGAATTCAAAGTTTTTATCCTCAATAGGTTTTCCAAATACTAGGGCCCATGGCTAAATAAAAAACGGCCACACAAGTCGATCGATCGGGTTAAGCTATGCTTGCCGCGGTTGGTCTGTGGATGGGTGACCATCTTTACATACTGAGACCCCTCCGTGCCTCAGAAAGCACGTTAAGCCGTTGGTCCCGGCTGTCATTTGTGGATCTTTGACAGTCGTTACGGGTAGTCAGAAGCCCGAAAATCTGACAACCAGTCTTACCAAGGGGTATCGTATTACCCAATACCCAGTAATTGGGTTGTGGAGGTCAGATAGGCAGTCGCTCCATGTAAAATACTGGTATTCAGCTGCATCCGGTTAGACTGGAAGCCGACCCCAACATGGTTGGGAAAAGGCTAGGCAGATGATGAGGTTTTCCAAAAACTATATAATAGGAGGTAATTATCGCCAGTGAAAGTTCCATTAACAACTTTTAAAGTAACTTCTGTACACTTTAGTCGCTCGTTACCCCTCGACATAGTCCAATGTAGCCGACTATCATTCGCATTTAACCGTAACATATATTATTAGTATTGTAATCACGCATAGTTCCGCGTTCCGCAGTAGTGTTAGTGCGGCGACCTGCGAAGCGTCTTGCTTCTTGTCTTCGTTCACGCTCCTTCCCACATCAAATATTTTGAACGACCCCCAACGCCGCACACCCCCCATCGCCTCTTCGTGTCATTACTACGTTCGTTTACTCCGATAGAAGTGCACATTGGTGACGTCAACTGTGTAGAGAAAAGTAAACAGATTACAATCCGTTGGGAGTGCGGCCTTCAGAATGTTATCGATTACAATCAGTTGGGAGTGCGGCCTTCAGAATGTTATCGATTACAATCAGTTGGGAGTGCGGCCTTCAGAATGTTATCGATTACAATCAGTTGGGAGTGCGGCCTTCAGAATGTTATCGATTACAATCAGTTGGGAGTGCGGCCTTCAGAATGTTATCGATTACAATCAGTTGGGAGTGCGGCCTTCAGAATGTTATCGATTACAATCAGTTGGGAGTGCGGCCTTCAGAATGTTATCGCAGGTGTACAATGCAGCAGTTTGTCGGGGGCTGTGACTGGCCACTAATGCTGCTCACAATGAATAATAGTTGCGACACCGGAACCGTTCCGTGCGAATTGAGTCCGTTCCGGCGGCGACAGGTCGCGAGCTCGCTTCCGTCCCGCCATTCCGCACCGTCCCGCGCCGTGAGCCCTTTTGTATCTTCATACAACAATTCACAAATATAGATGTGTTTGTACTAACGCACGTATCGTACTACTAAATTGCTTAGTGATTACCCCGCCTAGCCTGCTACACTTTTCATCTTCGCACTTGTCTTGTATCGTGCATGCCTACTGCACTGCATAATAGCTGCTGTTATTTCGTGACAGAGCATGGTGGGTATATTCCAAAAATCTGAAACTAGCTCCTCACTCGTCTTTTGAATTGGTCTATTTCTTACAGTTTTCAGTAATCTGCGCCTAACACATTGTGAAACTGTGCGACAGAAATGCCTGTGCCTTCATAACATAAACATTAAACATAGTCCAGCGAGTTAGTCGCAACGAAACAGCTCGGCTTCAGAACAGACATTACTGAAGGATTTGAGGAGCCTGTAAATAACAACGTTAGATTGTCTGAATCGGGAGGTGCGATGTGACAAGAATATCAAATGTTACTACTCAGTGTGCAAGCGGCCGCGTGGGGGCGAGCTCGGTTACATCTACCGGCGCTTGAGGGGGAGGACTGTAATAAATCGTACGCTGTAAGTCGAGGATTTACACGACAACGCACGCTATCGGCTCCCGGGTGTTCCGCCGACACTTGTGATGTCTTCAATGAATCAAACTGCGAAGCCCCGAGGCGGCCGCCGCTCGCCGCACATGCGGGAGTCAAACCGTCATAACAAACGTTTCTATATTATTCAAATTCTCCAACATTTTAACGACATCGAGTTGAGGGAAGTCAGAAATCCTCCTCAGATTATTAATTGCAATGTTACCGAGTTTTGAACGATCTCAGATGCTCAGTTGTGTAGCTATGAGAACATACTTTTGTCTAGCGACACATCTAAGAAAATAAGGGACGGAAAGTTCGGAGTGTTAACGCCTGCTTTTTGTATTACACATATACACGTAATTTTCGTTTGGTGTATCGCTCTGCTGTGATAAAACAAGTGTTCCTTCCGGACCGATGCGGACCTCAGTGATGCGAGCGAATTAGGTGACCTGTTCGAGATGCTGCTGGCTGCACGCGCGACGCGGCACGCAGCGCCGGCTACGTAACGCACGCGCCGCGTCGCATCTAGGTCAGGGGCGGGTCGTACACCCCCTCTCTCCCCCATGACCCCCAACGACTAGAGGGCGCGGGGGGGAGCCGGCGATCTTGTCGCGACACTCCCGGAAGTCGCGCAAAATGACCCACTGCCAGCCATCCTTCTTACCTTCGCCTTGAATTACTTGCCGATACCGAGTGGGGGCGGCGGCGCGGCGGCAGTGTGATTGTGGCGTGACGGCGGCTCACTAAATTATGTAAAATGACCTGAAAAACGGACGTCCACTTTTTATTTGTTTGATACAATAGAAAATCTTGAGAGCAAGAGTGAAATAGCTTGGTGCCAATTTTTCACTTTTGCAGAACTTTTCAACATTAATTTATACCACTAAGATTACACGTTACTTTATACATTGAGTAAATCCATACTATAAATATTTAAAGAAACTCCAGCACACACACATACAGCTCCGCACCACCACATTCCTCATCATCTCGCTAGTCTCTACTCTCTACTATGAAGATCCCGAGCCCCAAGGGACACACACATACAGCTCCGCACCACCACATTCCTCATCATCTCGCTAGTCTCTACTCTCTACTATGAAGATCCCGAGCCCCAAGGGACACACACATACAGCTCCGCACCACCACATTCCTCATCATCTCGCTAGTCTCTACTCTCTACTATGAAGATCCCGAGCCCCAAGGGACACACACATACAGCTCCGCACCACCACATTCCTCATCATCTCGCTAGTCTCTACTCTCTACTATGAAGATCCCGAGCCCCAAGGGACACACACATACAGCTCCGCACCACCACATTCCTCATCATCTCGCTAGTCTCTACTCTCTACTATGAAGATCCCGAGCCCCAAGGGACACACACATACAGCTCCGCACCACCACATTCCTCATCATCTCGCTAGTCTCTACTCTCTACTATGAAGATCCCGAGCCCCAAGGGACACACACATACAGCTCCGCACCACCACATTCCTCATCATCTCGCTAGTCTCTACTCTCTACTATGAAGATCCCGAGCCCCAAGGGACACACACATACAGCTCCGCACCACCACATTCCTCATCATCTCGCTAGTCTCTACTCTCTACTATGAAGATCCCGAGCCCCAAGGGACACACACATACAGCTCCGCACCACCACATTCCTCATCATCTCGCTAGTCTCTACTCTCTACTATGAAGATCCCGAGCCCCAAGGGACACACACATACAGCTCCGCACCACCACATTCCTCATGATCTCGCTAGTCTCTACTCTCTACTATGAAGATCCCGAGCCCCAAGGGACACGCTAACCCCTTTCTTTATTTATAATCGTTGCTTAAAGTCCCTTTCTGGACGTTCAAACGTCTCTTAACTTTAAACAACGTTTATAAATAAGGGGTTACTGCCTAGTTCGGGGCGTACTGCTACTGTCGCTACCTATGTAATCTAGCTGTAGGTAATATTAACCTGTGTACCAGCTCATTTATTACCTGCATAATAAATAGATACATGTTCTGTTTTTAGTTTCTATTTGCTATTTAATAGTATAGAAAAGAATATACTTTATACTGAAATGTAGTTAATAAACAAAATAATAAGATATCATTTTCTGAATAGTTTCTAAAATAGCAGGGATAATGAATAGAGTATGTAATTATGAAAAAACACTTTTTTGAAACACCATCTAACGTGCTTTGTGCTACAAAAAAATCGGTTCGACTCGCCCAGGGCTTTGAGTTCATTTGACAGGCTGGCTGGCTGGCCCGTGTACAGTGGTCTGTGGTCTGTACCGATTGTTACGCCAAAGGCTTGCCTAAAATGAATGATATATTTATTTGCAAGAATATAGGTAACATAAGTTCGTAACTTTTATAATGAGTTTCACTATATTCGGCTTTTCAGCCGTACAAATATTTAGATTTTACATTCTGGATAGCATGCATTTAGTAACAATAATATAAAATACTAATAATAATTTCATAATTTAAATTTTGATTACATGCAATTAATAAACACGAGACGTATGCTCAGTGATTAGTTATAGTTTAGTAGTTAGTATAGTTTAGGAGAAAGTTAGTAATTATGTATAGTTTAGGAGAAAACTAAGCTCCAAGGAAAACATTTTGTTCGACAAAATTGGTTCCAGATTGTCAGTCGTTAAAAATTAAACAAAGAGAGTGTGGCATATGTAGTCATCCCAGCAGTTTTAAATACTCTTTTGGGCCGTTGGACAAATAGTGGTTTGTCTTATGCCTGTTCTTACTAACACTAGAATACACCTAAGTGTAACGCCTAAATTATTGCACGTTGAATTTTTTGGCGCCGAGTCTGGCGTGACGTTGGACATCAATTATTAACCAATAAGTATTCTGTCTGTCGTTACTAAAGTGTTCGAATCACTACTATGTCCTTATATAAATTGGCACATTAAACTGGCCATCAACACGGTTTCTTTAAAAATCGATTTTCGGCCACAAACCTTACCAGCTTTATCGACAGGACTATTGCTGATATAAGCAGAGGCATTGAGGTTGACTTTAGCAAGGCTTTTGATAAAGTAGACAACAACATTTTTTTGCAAAAGCTAAGGGCTACACATGGTGTCCAAGGACCCTTGTTAGACTGGTTTGAGTCATATTTGTTCCAGCGATGGGCTAGGGTAGTAGTTAATGGATATTCTTCTGACGTTTTTATTCCTTCTTCCGGAGTGCCACAGGGATTGCATGTTAGCCCAGTGCTGTTTATAATATTCGCTGATGATATTAAAAATTCTATACACAATTCTCATTTCGAAATGTATAATGATGACTTGAAATTATTAGAATTGTAAACTCAGAAAGAGATCAGCAGCTTTTGCAAGAGATATTAATAACCTTTTCAATTGGTGTAAAATGAATGCCATGCAGCTTAATATTAGCAAGTGCTTTCACATTAAGTTCTCCCGTAAAAAATGCAGTTTCCCTACACGATGGCGGGCCAGACCAGGGCGCATTAAAGTCCCTCTATTTTGCATTAGTACGCAGCCACATTATACTGCTCAATCATCTGGTATCCTACCTACCAAAACAATATTCAACGCCTTGAAAGTATACAAAAGAGGTTTGTTAGGAGGCTTTTGGCAATAGCTGGTGTTCAACACACAATTATGCACTATGATGATAGACTGAATCATTTTAAATCGTTACAATGGCGTAGACACTTCTTAGGTTTAACTTTCTTATTTAAAGTAAGCGTGGATTGCCCAGATTTGGTGAGTCAGCTGGCCATGAATGTACCTAGGTCGTCCGCCAGGGTTCAAAATTCAGTTCAGAGTTCAGAAAGGTCTATCTTTCTCGATCAAATCCAGTCGAAACAAGTCCGGATACAATGCGCCCCTTTCCTATATCCTCAGAAGATGTAAGGACTTGTTCCACAGTTGCAATCTTGATGTTTTCGGTGGTAAATTGTGTATATTTAAGAAAAGTATTTTTACGGACTTCAAAAAAGGAGGTTATCAATTCGACACGTATGTGTGTAATATTATTGGAACTGCAATATATTCACATATGACAATCTATTAGGGCTTCCAAATAAATATACATCATTTTATAGATGTATGTATGCATGTATGTTTGTCCACGCATTTCTCCGCAACTATTAATTGGATCGTGACCAGCGTTTGAGTGTTGTGCGATTGAGCTGACAGACTACAAAATTGTTATTGTTTGTGTGTATAGAGTACCCTTAACTAGTAACATTAATATATTTTTTGATAAACTGAATAGGATCCTAATTTTACTTTATAAACATTATCATAAGCATAATATTGTAATAGCTGGAGACTTTAATATTAATATTCTAAATAAGAATAATTTAACAAACGAATTTGAATGTTTATTACTAAATTATAATTTAAAATGACAATTAAAAGAACCTACCAGACATGTGAGCAAAACATGTATTGACAATTTTGCCCATAACTTTGGGAAGAAATGTAAGTCAGAAGTAATTGACCTAGCACTGTCTGACCACACCGCACAACTGTTAAGATGTCAAGTAAGAAATATATGTTTAATCAAAAACTGGAAAATCAGGAGACGGGATTTTTGTAAACAAAATCAGGTAAAATTCAAATACTATTTGGGCCGAATGACATTTACAGATATGTACAGTACTTGTGATCCAAACATAGCATATAATGCTTTCATTTATACATTTAAATTGTTTTATGACCTTTGTTTTCCCTATAAAACTGTAACTATACATATCCACAAAAAACTCAAGTGGGTTTCACGGGGTATTAAGACTTGTAGTGCTAAGAAACGTGAACTACTGTGGAAATATAGAAAAACCCCAAGTATAGACAACAAATCGAAATTGAGGCAATACACCAAAAGACTAAAAAGGATTGTATCTTTGACCCAACGAGCGCAAAACAATTACAATATTATAAATTCAAATAATAAAGCAAAAGCTGTATGGCAAACTATTAACGCTGCAAAGCAAAACAAACCATTAGAATCCATCCCTCAGATTAAAGTGAATAATAATATTGTGACAAATCCGCAAGCCATATCTAATGCATTTAATGATTATTTTGTAGATAAGATAACACCCATTAATACTATGCGCAAAGATCAGCATAAACAATTCCTAACATCTAGACTTAACTCAATGTTTATGAAGCCATGTCTGCCAGAGGATGTAAAAAAAATCATAAAAGGGTTAAAAAACACCAATAGTGTAGGTTACGACGGTGTCTGCACTAAAATCATTAAGCTGGTAACGGAATGTATCTCACAACCTCTGAGTTACATTCTGAACCTATCTATTGAAACTGGTATATACCCTGAGAAATTAAAAGTTGCAATTATTAAACCAATTCATAAAAAAGAGAGTAAAGAAGACATGAATAATTATAGACCTATTGCCCTACTGCCAATAATATCAAAAATTTTTGAAAAATATATTCATAATGAACTTGTTGATTATTTTGAAACCCATAACATTTTAGCTAAGGAACAAAAAGGATTTAGACAAAACAAAAGTATTAACCTTGCTATATATGAGTTTTTGGAAATCATAGCGTCTAATGTCGACAGGCGAATACCGATCTGCGGCATCTTTATGGACATGACACAGGCTTTTGATCACGTGGTACATGACATCCTATTATGTAAGCTTGAGACTTATGGCATAAGAGGCAACATCTTAAAACTAATTGAAACATACCTCAAAAACCGCACTCAGTATACACAAATTAATAGACTTAATGTTAGAACTAAGATGGAGGAGACATACCTATCAAAGGGACGTAAATTACAATATGGTGTCCCTCAAGGAGGTATATTGAGTACACTACTCTTTATAATTTACATTAATGACCTTCCAAACACGAACTCAAACCCAATGACACTCTTTGCTGACGACAGCACTGTTGCAATTAAATGTAATGACAGAATATCTTACGAGCATGATATAAGCAGTACCCTAAATGCAATCATCCAATGGCTAGACAGCAATAATCTGAAAGCGAACATTACAAAAACTAAAATAATCCATTTTAATCAGCGTATGAATGCAACTATGCCACAGATTACCTATAAGGGCGAACCCGTATCTGAGGTGCAAACAACAAAATTTCTTGGTCTCACAGTGGATAACAAATTAAAATGGAAATCCCAGATTGAAACATTATACAAAAGAATTAATAAATCAGTTTATGCGCTACATGAGTTAAAGAAGATTGCAAATATTAATACAGTAGTAACTGCATATCATGGTTTGGTTGCTTCAGTTCTGAGGTTTGGTGTGGTTTTCTGGGGAAATTCGACTGATATTGATTTAATTTTCAAAGCGCAAAAACGATGCATAAGGGCTATGTTTGGGCTTCAAATGATTGAATCATGTAAACCGTTGTTCCAGGAGTACAAAATTTTAACTCTCCCAAGCCTATATATCTATGAGATCTCAGTATTTGTTAAGACCAATAAAGAATTATTTATGTTAGCCTCAGAAGTGAATAATAGGCAACAACGTGATGCATTCCGCCTCTATGTCCGCCGAACATATACCGCTTTATTGCACAAAAGTGTGTTTCATATGGCTCCTGTAATTTTCAATAAATTACCTAAAGAAATAAGGGCAATGAATACTGACTTATTTAAGAAAACTTTAAAGAGCCTTTTAGTTAATAAAAGTTACTACAACTTAAACGACTTCTTAAACGACAATTTTGCCAAACTTAAGACCTCACAGTAGTGACATCAAATAATAACAATTCATAAGTATCCCTAAATATTGTAATAATTCTAGGAATGACATGGAAATAATCTAAATATTACTATTATCTTAAACGACAATTTTTCCAAACTTAAGACCTCACAGTGACATCAAATAATAACAATTCATAAGTATCCCTAAATATTGTAATAATTCTAGGAATGACGTGGAAATAATCTAAATATTACTATTATCGAACCGTCAATTTCATGATTGTCTGATTGTCTGTATTTATTTGTTGATTTAATTCTATAATTTTGTTTATTTTTTATTTCTATGATTGTATTGTATTCTACTTTTTGCATGCCTAACGGTAGAATCACTTGAAACCTGTAAATTTCTATAACACCATTGTAACAGTGTTTTCTGCAAAAATAAATGACTTTGACTTTGACTTTGACTTTGACCATTTTTTTATTTGTTTACATTTACTTTAACTTAAGGAACAGTGCAAGATGTACACGAACTTATATAAATATTTCACAAGTACGTAAAATCATCAGAGCCGACCGCATATCAGGCTAAGTGATCATGGTGATGAGCTAATTAATGCAGACGGACGTAAGTATACCTTCACTCATATATGCCTAGTTAAGTACTTCCTGGGGCTGAGCTCGTTGGCTGCTCCCTAGCAACAGCAAGCTGGCTCTCCGTTGCTAACTTGTATCGTACTTCGTAATATCCTTCAAAGACAGTTTTGCAAAGATCGAAACATCAAAGGGCCTTCAATAACCTGAAACACAGGTTTGTCGGGCGGGTCGCTACCTAACACTCTAATAATTCTACTTGCACCTGTAATAAAACATAATATTTTAGTTTTAGTTTATTTTTAGGCACTATAATTGTATGGAAAATTTGCTACCTACTCTTGGATTGTACACCTTTTGTAAACGTTTTAGTAAATAAATTATTATTAATATCACATGCTCAATTATAAGCAACTCGCCCTTCGGGGGCTTTATTTTCTTCTGTTTTGAAGATGTCATCCATGGCTTCCAACGAGCGAGATCGTGGTCAAGCAGGCTACTCGGTAATGAAAAAATCACTTGTTCAAGTTCAGGAGGCGAATAGCGAGCTTGACAGTGTATAGCGGGTGTGCGCGGGGGGGGGGGGGGGTTGGGTAGAGTGTGGAGTGCTCACAGCGGATACTTAGCCGGCAACACTGCGCTCATATCTTACAGCCAACTATTGTCGGCACTACGTACCACGTCGTTGGTGATAAGAGCCGCGATGTGTGCGGGGTGCGGGGCGAGGGCACGGGGCGGGTGCGCGTCCGGAGCTAGCCTCCGATAAACGACCCTCGCGTCGTGTTATGACACTCCAGATTACCGGCATCAGCTTTTATCTCGAGGTGCGAGCGAGCGCAGCCATGTGCCGCCATGTGACGCCGAACGCCACCAGCGACCACTGCTCTCCTGTCATTTTATCAAGCTTGACGACTAAACAAAGTCCAGTGTAGTGTAATTGCACACTTTATAATGAGTATACAAAAAAGTGCTTACTTTCTCGTTGAGTGTCACGTGAGGCGCGAGCGGCCTGCGCGCATCGATCGCGTCAGCAACACGCGGCGCCGCTGATGGCAGTGGCTTCCATGGGGCAGCAATGCTCTCGCGACCTCAGTAGCGTTTATTAGCAAGCCATCAGGATGTTAAGAGCGACCACCACCGGGTTATTCTTTCCAATTTCAAATTAGCGAGAATATAATACTTGCATTCACTGCACACATGGTGCTAATTCAGCCGAACTCAGAGTGACGCGCCAAAATGTTTAAAATCGCGACAGAGACAAGGATTCATGCCGGAGGGATTAAAATGTATCATTATAAGAAGAAAGGAAATAACAAATTAAAACAATAATTATTAAGGAATTCATTTTGTTTGACTTTGTATAGATGTTATTTAATATTTTTATGTTGTTTTGAATTTGTGTACTTGTGATTTAATGGGTATTTTTTGTCTGACTAAATAAATGAAATTGAAATTGAATTAACAAAAGAGAAAAAAATAACAGATAAAGAAAAGAAAGAGCGCAGCTATCTATGTAAAAATATCTACAAACAAATTCTGAAAGTACATAATAAAAACAAAAGGAAATCATCTCAAATCATCAGGAGGCTTAGAAAGGTTTCAAAGCGCCCAACTCTACTAAAAAATGGATTCCCTGCCTAAAAGGAGACGCTACCAACAACAAAACTTTTTATAGGTAAATATTACCTACCAAAAACATTTTTATGTAAAATGTTGCCAAGACGAGACCATATGGCTCGCACTATCAAACATTTATCAGATCTCATGTAGAGCCAAGCTTCTAACTCTAAAAGCCTTAACTTCACAAGCTCTACACCTTAATCAGTGACTATTCGCGGAACACCAGTGCAGCGTGTTGCTCAGGTGAAGTACCTAGGACATGTGGTCACGGAGCAGTCGTGTGATCAATGATGGTGCGGAGTTGGACACGGAGCGTAGGGCGGTGGCGGAGCGGTGCAATATGTTAGCCCGCAGGTTTGCACGCCGTAGTAGGGATGTGAAGGTGTGTATCTTTAAAGCCTAATGCCAAATCTTCTACACGTGCAGCTTGTGTGTGAAGTATACGCAGAGGGCCTACAAAGTCCTACGCATTCAGTATAATAATCGATTTACGATGTAGATGGGGCTTCCGCGGTTCTGTAGCGCTTCGCAGATGTTCCCGGAAGCCCGTGTGGATGATTTTCTTGCCATAATGAAAAAGAGGGCGGCGTCAATTATGGGTAGGTTGCGCGGAAGCCCCAACAGCATCCTGAAGACATTGGTTGACAAGGTGGCAAGCCCCTTTATTAGACACTGGGTGCAGAGGCACGTGCCGACATGTGTTGAGCCACGTAGTTATTAGTTATTGTTGGGTTAGTTTGTAAGTTTTACTAACATAGTTTTTTATGTTGTTGTTACTAATTCTATATGGATTATGTGTATTTTTATATGTGATCCGCAATAAACGATATTATTATTATTTTGTTTATTTATTCTGTTATCTTATTTTAATACGTTTTTAAATATTTCTTAACATATAAAATATAAGTATAAAAAACATTTAAAAATATAAAAAAATTGTGATCCGCCGGTGTAGGGAGCAGTGTCCAAGCTACTGGTGGTTAGGGCTCCAGAGACAGGAACCTCCTCACAATGCGAGCCGTATCGAGGAGCCTTCGAGGTGCCTTCTGAATCAGGCCCTTGATCCAACCGCCTAACGAGAGCCTCGATAGATGTTGATCGAGGCTTTCGGCCATAAGGCCATTGGCCGATACGACAATCGGTACAATGATAGCCAAGCTCACATTCCACATGTCAACAACCTCGTGTGCTAAGTCGAAATATTTAATTTGTTTCTCTTTCTCACCTTTCACGAGGTTCCCTTCATGTGGAATGGTAACATCGACCATCATTGTGCGGCGTGCTAATCGATCTATCACCACCATATCAGGCTTATTGGCGACAATAGTTCTGTCAGTAATGATAGACCGATCCCAGTACAACGTGACTTGGTTATTTTCAAGAACTGGGTCGGGCACATACTTGTAATACGGTACCTCAGTATCCACAAGTTTATATTTGAAAGCAAGTTGCTGGTGAATAATCCTGGCTACTTGGTTATGCCTGTGCAAGTCAGCGCCGTTAGCCAGACGAGAACAACCAGAGATAATATTATGAACATCAATGGTGAGTACATCACTCACTTTCGGGTTCCCGATTATATATGAGACAATGGAGGACCTCTATACAATGCTCGATGACCTCAGAAGAACTTTCGAAAGAGTGGGTCTTAAAATTAACATGAACAAAACGAAGGTCATGTCAAATGCCCAATATCCACCCACCACCACCACCACCACCCACTCTCATTAAGATCGGAGACGCTATACTCTGAAGTCGTGGACGAGTATGTTCACCTAGTAGGACAAACTGTCCAGTTAAGTAGGTCCAACTTAACAGTACCGGTAAAATGGGGTTAGTTTGATTCTACGGGTTTACTTTGATAACAACTTTCGACTTATGAAAAACTTAACTTAACTTAAATTTTATTAGATTTAAATATATAGATTTGAACAAAAAAAACAGTTAGGTATTTGTATTTATCAAAGAATCCCACCCAGAAACCATCATCTTAAAACAACTGCAGCACAAACATTTGTGGACCGATATTAATTTGTTTTTTGGGGTTACTATCAAAATACGTACCAAAAACTAGTGCGATCAAAGTATCCCCGATGCAGTATGAAGTTGATCACGATGATTATAATTTTTTTTTCTCATAAAGGAGTGTCCAAAAATATTACTTTAATGTAAACATATACAACCCATAAAACCGATGTTACATTTATTTTTGTAAATTTTTCAGCCTTCTTAGTACAGAAATATTCAACCTCGAATTTTAAAATTGATCAATGTAACCCCATTTTACGGTACGTAACTTTGAAAAAACATTAAAATGGCGGCGGGTGCATAGGTAGGTATGCCAGCTTCCATAGAAAAAAGAATACGAACCCCATTACTTGTTACTATAATAAAATAAACTAAGCCTAATACTATGCATTACCAAAAACATTAAATGTAACTTTGAAAATAAGAAAAAAATGTTCCCTTCCAAAGTACGTTAGCGTCGCGTCGGTAAGACTGTCCGACGCGCATTTTACCAGTCTTCTTGGAGTCGATAACTCGAAGTGAAAACATAACATAAAATAATGTTTCAACGTAGTTTATTCAAATAAAATCAAAGATAATGTAACCTGTTGACACTTGTTTGCGATCCTGAAACTTTGTTATGTATTATGAAATACTCGGAGATTCGACGTCAACCAATTCAAAATTGCGTATGGTCTTAAACGGTAATAAGGAAAGTTCGGAAACTACTTTTGAGTAATTTGCTTTATGACAAAAACTCAGCTGTAGTTCGCGTCGTGCATAAATTTTAGCTCGCGCCACGTAAAAAGTTTGTGTACGGTAGAGGCGTGGCGGACTGGCGAGTGCGTGGCGGTGCGCGGCGGCGGGCGTAGTGGCCGCGCGCGACGGTGCGAGTGCGGCGGCGCGCGGCCGCGGGGCGCGAGCGGCAGTACCAGGCGCGCCCCCGCCACTCGCGCACGCCTGCACGCCGCGCCGCTCCCCACGCCCGCGTGAGCCAGCATGCCCGCCGCCCGAGCCGCGGCCGCGTGAGCCGTCCCGAGCCTTTAGGACACTGTGCCCCACTAATAATGAATTAACGTTTAGACTCGCTCACCAAAAACTTTCATTAAGGATCCGCTGCGTCCCGATCTGGTAAATGTCGATTGTTACATTTGAGTTAACGGATAGTGTTGAGAAGCGCGCGTGACTGCCGTGAGTGGTGCAGCCGTGCACGTCTGCACGCGCCCGCACGCCTCTCGCGCCTGCTGCTCGACATCTCCAAGTCTTGACCATTAATCGAGTGCAAAAAGTTTTTCCTTATAAGCAAATACCCTCAGTGAAACATAATTATTATGCTAATAAAATTGTGAAAGTCGCATCATCATCGTAAAGCATTAAACTTCTTTGAATGCACCGCAACGTCTGAAGGTGGCGGTAAAGTAATACAAGAAGGACGTTACAGTCTGCACTGCCGATGAGTGTAGTGCGCCGATCTCCTGGCGAGGCCGCGCGCGCTGGCCGCCTGCAGCACGTGGACACGTTGCTCCTCTGGTTATACGTTACAGTCTGCACTGCCGATGAGTGTAGTGCGCCGATCTCCTGGCGAGGCCGCGCGCGCTGGCCGCCTGCAGCACGTGGACACGTTGCTCCTCTGGTTATACGTTACAGTCTGCACTGCCGATGAGTGTAGTGCGCCGATCTCCTGGCGAGGCCGCGCGCGCTGGCCGCCTGCAGCACGTGGACACGTTGCTCCTCTGGTTATACGTTACAGTCTGCACTGCCGATGAGTGTAGTGCGCCGATCTCCTGCCGAGGCCGCGCGCGCTGGCCGCCTGCAGCACGTGGACACGTTGCTCCTCTGGTTATACGTTACAGTCTGCACTGCCGATGAGTGTAGTGCGCCGATCTCCTGGCGAGGCCGCGCGCGCTGGCCGCCTGCAGCACGTGGACACGTTGCTCCTCTGGTTATACGTTACAGTCTGCACTGCCGATGAGTGTAGTGCGCCGATCTCCTGGCGAGGCCGCGCGCGCTGGCCGCCTGCAGCACGTGGACACGTTGCTCCTCTGGTTATACGTTACAGTCTGCACTGCCGATGAGTGTAGTGCGCCGATCTCCTGGCGAGGCCGCGCGCGCTGGCCACCTGCAGCACGTGGACACGTTGCTCCTCTGGTTATACGTTACAGTCTGCACTGCCGATGAGTGTAGTGCGCCGATCTCCTGCCGAGGCCGCGCGCGCTGGCCGCCTGCAGCACGTGGACACGTTGCTCCTCTGGTTATACGTTACAGTCTGCACTGCCGATGAGTGTAGTGCGCCGATCTCCTGGCGAGGCCGCGCGCGCTGGCCGCCTGCAGCACGTGGACACGTTGCTCCTCTGGTTATACGTTGCCAGGCCACAATCGTGAGAGTCATCTCTCTAGACTATTACTAGCCAGTAAATATGACTAACCAAATCTTTATACCTGCAGTGTAATGTGTAATGATAACTATCAAGTTTTATTACTAAACATTTTGAGTATCTTCGGTCCTCTCGGTTGGATGTCAACGATTGTTGAGCCACGTCCGACAGCTTCAGCTGTGGCTGTCAGTAGTTCGTGCCCCGGGATCACAACGCGATTTAAAAATATTCATAGTCAGTACAGTATGTTATCAGCAATGTTGCTTTTGCTTCAAGCAGTTCGAGTCTTATCAAAAGCGAATGTCACATTACAAGAAACGATACCCAAATACACGACACCTAGATAGGTTCCCCAGAAATGTTGATAAAAACAAACGACTTCCTTAACGTTTCAATTGTTTGGTTGTGGTATCTCACACAAACTCTTGATATGTTTATTTTTACACAATCATAGTACCTAAGTAGTGGTGTTATACCCTCATCAACATAGATGAAGTAATTTGATTTTGTAACAAGATATTTACATAATAAGCTAACAGTCTTTCAATAATGTTGATTCCTCCCTCCTTTTTTTATTTTATACACATGTGCACAGACGAAGTAGAACCACTCCTCGGAACTGGAGCAACCGCGAGGTGTCGAGGTGCGCCGCGGTAGGATGCTTTACTTCTGAGAAGTATTTCCAATAAAAAACAATTAAGTATCCGAATCGGTCGACGTGGTATAGAATTATCGTTGAACGATGTGAACATACATATAGGTTCCGACGAATTAAAAACCTCCTCCTTTTTAAAAATATATGCAACACACGGCTCTGTGTGTCACGAGTAAGCTGCACGCCGCACGCTGCCTGCTAGTCGGAGCAACCCAAATCAAATTCAAAATATTTTATTTCACATAGACCTACATAGGTACACATGAAACCTCAGAAGGTTCTGATTGGTTGTTTCCTGTGGAGAAGAGCCGGCAAAAACTCCACGGATAGTCTTTAACAAAAAATTGGCATTACAATGTTTTCAAATAACAGTGTAAATAGGTAGATATCGGAAGTTACACACATTTACCACATATGTAGTTAACTGTAACGAAACTATGTCACAACTCATAATAGTCATAATATAATGTTCCGGTACTTCGTACTTCGAGCTCAAAGTGAAATCGATTCATGCCGCAAGGAATGTATCTATATAATCCATAACCATAAATAGTATAAAAATTCACTTTTCGTGTCTGCATACATCTGCTGATCTGCATAATGTGAAGGCAGTTATTTCTTCAAACCTACTCAATGCATTTTGATGCGGTTGTCACTATCGTGTACAGAATTGATTCGAGCAGGTTTTGAGTCAAAAAAAAAATCAGCTGTTCCCTACATTTATGTTCGTATAACTCGTCAAAATGTAGGGAACAGCTGATTTTTTTTCGCGATTTCAGGTTTGATCCCATAGTAAAAGTTGTTTGTTATCATGAGTACAATCACGTGTTTAAGGTATCGGTCACTAATTACCAGTCACCCTATATATTGATAACGATATGTCTTTGAGGACGCAAATTGACAATGTGTGTGGGAAACTTAGTAAGTGTTAATATGCTCTTCGGATGTTGCGTACAGTTGCAAACATGACCGCACTCTTAGCAGCTTCTCATGGTGACGTTGCGTCCACCCTGCGATGTGGCCTGATACTTTGGGACAATGGTGCTAAAGTTGAGCAAGTACTTATAGCACAGAAAAAATGCATTCGAGCTATAATATATGCAAAATGAAACGGACGGATTCATGCAAACCACATTTCCAGAACTTGAAAAAATTTACTGTACCATCTCTCTACATCTATGAAGCCTGTATTTTTGTAAAAAATAATATGCATATTTATAGACCTGTCGAAAGTCAGCGACACTCAAATAAGTTGCACTTGCTATTTGCAATGGCTCCCAAACTATACAATAAAATACCAAATCAAATTATATCAGCTAACAACGTAAATAGTTTTAAAAGTCAGCTTTAACGACAAGGAAGACTCTGTCGATGAATACCTTAATGACAAGGCAAGGAGTAATAACTCTGTCGATGAATACCTTAATGACAAATTAGTTAGTAATAACTCTGTCGATGAATACCTTAATGACAAATTAGTTAGTACTGGAAAGCTGTAATTTTGTAGAAGTGTGTATATCAATTACGCCGACAAAGTGGTAAAATAAAATTCTGGAAAATATTTTTTTTAGGGTAGCTCCCCTACATGTGAAGTGGGGATGAATATTTTTTTCGTCGTCTACCCCATCGTGTGGGGTATCGTTAAATAGGTCTTTTAAAATTACTTCGGGGTTGCTAAAATTATTTTGTGATTTAATGCTCCATTTACGAAATATTATAACCATTAACTCCTAATATCTTTACCATTACTTATATTCAGAATAAAGAACAACAAAATCGTACTACTCGTATATTGTGAAAACGGGCTACTACGGAACCCTACACTGTGCGTGGCCCGACACGCACTTGACCGGTTTTTTTTCTTTGATATTTTAAAGTGGCACCTACAGTCGAACAAGCCATTACCTAGGTGTTCAAGCCACTAACTTGCAACTACTTTTAAGCCAACTGCAAACAAAAAGTAGATTAATGGCCGGTTTATGATAAATGAAAATAATGTGAGCCTATTGCAGTGAGTATGCCTAGTAGTAGTGAGTAGTACTTATGCCTGAAGCTAGTACATACAGTTTACAAATAAACCGACTTCCAAAAAAACACTGCAAAGTGAAAAAACTTTTTTACAAAAAAAACAACCGACTTCAAAAAAAACTACAAAGTGATAAATAACTTTAATTTCGGAAGTCGGTGTCGTTGGTTCCGCATTTTCGTTTTTTGACACCGACTTCCGAAGTTAAAGTTATTTATCACTTTGTAGTTTTTTTTGAAGTCGGTTGTTTTTTTTGTAAAAAAGTTTTTATTTTTCACTTTTTAGTTGTACTTACTCCACACAAATTCAAATAACACTAGTGCATTGAGGAATTGAAGACACCGACTAGAAGAATCATCAAAATTCGCATAGAAATGCCGGAGATGCAGTACATTTATGCATATAACATCGTACATAAGAATAATTATATAATGTATTATATACTAAAACCTTCCTGAAAGTATGTAGATCACATTAGTGAAAGAATTATCAAAATCGGTTCATGAGTTTTTGAGAAAATCGCGGACAAACAAACATACATACATACATACATACATACATACATACATACATACATACATACATACGGGTCGAATACAGAACCTCCTTTTTTGAAGTCGGTTAAAAATAACTTTAATTTGGGAAGTTGGTGTCGTTGGATTCGCATTTTCGTTGTATAACACCGACTTCCGAAATCAAAGTTATTTTTCACTTTGTAGTGTCTTTTTTGGAAGTATTTTTTTATTTTGTAAAAAAAAAATTACGTTGTACATACATACTTAACAAACACATATTCGTTTAACACTACTTTCTATATAAATATCAGTGACAGGAAGTCATTATAACATCATCAATATAAACTAAGTGGCAAAAATACGTATTATTGAAGCTAACTCAAAAACTACCCAAGCAAAGTTAACAAAATTTATATAGAACCACCCCTGAGGCATACCCTATCCATTAAAAAAAAAATTGAAATCGATTTACAATTGCCGGAGATGTCGCGTAACAAACATACAAAAAAAACAACATACGGTCGAATTGAGAACCCCCTCCTTTTTGAAGTCGATTAAAAATGAATGTGTGCGCTACACACGCACCTGACCACAGGCACCTTATTGGCCCTTTAAGTTTAATATAAGTTGCAGGAAATATTTTGATCCAAGCGTCCTCACGTCGGGGGACGGCTAATGAAAACGCCAAACAGATGAGGCTTAAACCCAGCAATAATGAATGCATGCTATTGTAGAAAACATAGCTGCTGTTAACTTCCAATTTTCATTAGCCATCCCCCGAGACGTGAGGACGCTTGGATCAAAATATTTCCTGCAACTTATATTAAACTTAAAGGGCCAATATATATTATTTTTTAGAGGTTTTTTTTCGAGTCGGGGGTTTTTTAAATTTTTAATTTAACTTTTTTTCTCTACGATTTGGTACACTTGTACCTCGAGGTACGTCTTTGGGCAAAGTTGTATGGGCTTTTGCTGACCTCCTTTAGCAAGGCAGAGGGTGATTTGTTATAAAAGGTTATACCAAGCCCAACAAATTAGTTATGAACCTTATGAAGCTGGTGAAAGGGGCTCGTAGTTTGTACTTATTTCTAGTGTTAACATTGTGAATATCACTGTTTTTAGTGCATAAGTGTAAATTTTGCCGAAGATATTGGCAAAGATGAATTGTGGTGCAACCGTGAGAATACCAATGTCTTTAAAAAAATCTCTTAGAGTAACTCTGGCACCTAGCTGGTAAATTGTTCGAACAGCTCGTTTTTGAAGGACAAATATATTTTGTATATCAGCGGCTTTGCCCCACAGCAGAATACCGTAGGACATAACGCTGCGAAAATAACTAAAATAGACTAACCGAGCTGTATCAACGTCAGTGTATTGTCTTACTTTCCTGACGGCGTAGGCAGCCGAACTGAGCCTCCCCGCTAGGCTTGATATATGTGGGCCCCACTGAAGTTTTGCATCTACTGTTATGTGCCCAGAAAAACTGCTGAGCCCACAGTTTTAAGCACATCTTTATCTAAGACGATATTGGATCCTAGATTTCTAATTATTATTGAGAAAAACGTTACAGAGAAAAAAACAACTTAACTTTAAAAGTACGAATCCTCCACTTGCATAAACTTTTCCAATTAAAGAAAACTGCCAAATAAGATGATTTAAATTTGTTGCACCTTATTTCGCAAACGCGACACGCATCGCTCCGCGGCTTGTGGCACAATAGGGTAGCCCTTGCGTACAGATTGTCGAGGAACCAGCGTCTCCGCCCTTCCAACTCCCTTTGAGAAAAAAAGCACTTCGTAATTTTGCCCACTGCGTCCGTTTACCCCGAATGACTCGACCCCATTTAGAGGATGCTTGCAGTGTAATCGGCAGCCGTACGAATGTCCTTGTCTAGCAACAGAGAGTTTCCTGTCATTTGGGTGCCCAATAATCGTGTGACGCAAAATATAATTTTTGCTATCAGGGCGAGGCCTGAAGGCCAGGTGTGATTTAACGAGACATGACTCCTAGCGTTCCTTAGAACGGCTATCAATCCAGTTTAGGGTACTTACTTGGTGAAGCAAACCTATATCTCGGGAAGCATGCGTACATCAAGTGCAATGCAAAGTATTCTGAAGTTAGTCAGTACATTATATAGGCAGAAGGTCACCAACGTTTGTTTGGTTTGTGTGCATGAACAACTACAGAGTAGCGTAACGAGTTGCGAGTATTAATTCGGTTCAGCCTTCGTTATGAGCGGCGTGACTGCTTGAGCGGGATGCGGTAGTCTGTTGGTAGAGTACTCGTCAATAGTCTGCTGCTACGTAGCACACCCTATAGAAGGCTTTCGCCGAGTCCCCAGAACCAAACGCAAGTGTAGGATACCTCACCTCGACCATGTCATAGCAAGAAACAAGAAGGGATAAATAGTCGACACTCACCCAATTGTTCACGCAGCACACTCACTGAGGGTCACGCTCCGTACACGCTAACGCTACTTCCATTGATACTAGACTATTCTAATCTGGTCCAAAACTATAATCGTAACATAAAGTATTAAACAACACCTTCACCCTTACGATCTCTCCACAGAGACATAGTCACATTGCCATCGAATAAGTCCTCATTTTGCTGGCCTGGACTACGTCAACCGCTCCCTATTGTGGCCTAAAACCAGGTGTCCTGTTGTCAAAGTCAGCTGTTGATTTAATAAATAATTCTCCCAATTTCCTAAACACGCCCGCCAGCGCCCATACACTTTCGCAGAATAGGTTTATGGCCAGTTTTGTACAATTTCTCAATTTGAAGGGCCCCGGTTGGGTTTCGCCTGGGCGCCATTTATGGTGGCCAGCTGAGGCACTCGTATTGCCAGTTGAGATACATCCGTTATTTTATTCGTTTCTTAGTTTTTTGAAGTATCGCCAGTTGAGATACATCCGCTATTTTATTCGTTTCTTAGTTTGTTGAAGTATTGCCAGTTGAGATACATCCGCTATTTGATTCGTTTCTTAGTTTGTTGAAGTATTGCCAGTTGAGATACATCCGCTATTTGATTCGTTTCTTAGTTTGTTGAAGTATTGCCAGTTGAGATACATCCGCTATTTGATTCGTTTCTTAGTTTGTTGAAGTACTGCCAGTTGAGATACATCCGCTATTTGATTCGTTTCTTAGTTTGTTGAAGTATTGCCAGTTGAGATACATCCGCTATTTGATTCGTTTCTTAGTTTGTTGAATTATTGCCATCGACCTGTCCGCCGTCGCTTGTCCCGTTTGTTTCCCATTAAGTAGACAATTTATGTATATCTTAGTGAATATGTGCCGGTTTCATAATACATATTTGATTTTGTTATTAGATAGGAGTTCACGACAGGTAGTCACACTAGTGCGATCACATTGATAAAAAATGCGTCAATTTTATTGCAAAACAAAAATTTTAAATAAAATAATCGTTAATATCCGTTTTGACACAAGCCTCTCATCTAATAAAGATACTAAGGGCTGATTTTTCCATCGCCAGATAACTTTTATTCGAGGAGTAAAATTGACGTTTGACAGTTTTTGTATGAAATAAGTAACTGTCAAAATTTCAAAATTATTCCTCTAATAAAGTTATCAGATGTTTGAAAAATCAGCCCTAATCAGTTCTTTGGTCAAAGAATTAGCATTGCCATTCAACGTGGCAATGCTGCCAGTCTTCTGGACACGTTTCCGGATGACAGCGATGCGGATGAGTACCGTAAAATGGGGTTACATTGAT
The DNA here is from genome assembly GCA_914767645.1 of Hydraecia micacea. Lineage (NCBI taxonomy): Eukaryota > Metazoa > Arthropoda > Insecta > Lepidoptera > Noctuidae > Hydraecia > Hydraecia micacea. Next base: position 20,088,672 of record OU611783.1, read on the forward strand.
CAATTTTGATCAATTTTAAAATTCGAGGTTGAATATTTCTGTACTAAGAAGGCTGAAAAATTTACAAAAATAAATGTAACATCGGTTTTATGGGTTGTATATGTTTACATTAAAGTAATATTTTTGGACACTCCTTTATGAGAAAAAAAAAATTATAATCATCGTGATCAACTTCATACTGCATCGGGGATACTTTGATCGCACTAGTTTTTGGTACGTATTTTGATAGTAACCCCAAAAAACAAATTAATATCGGTCCACAAATGTTTGTGCTGCAGTTGTTGTTAAGATGATGGTTTCTGGGTGGGATTCTTTGATAAATACAAATACCTAACTGTTTTTTTTTGTTCAAATCTATATATTTAAATCTAATAAAATTTAAGTTAAGTTAAGTTTTTCATAAGTCGAAAGTTGTTATCAAAGTAAACCCGTAGAATCAAACTAACCCCATTTTACCGGTACTTCGACGCCTAAGTGTCCTTTGGTTTTTTTTATTTTTTATTTATTTGTATAGTAGGTTAGTTAGTCTTTTATTTTAGTATCTAGTGTATAATTATAGTTAATAAAGCCCTAAGTAAATAAAACTTACGTAAGCATAGAACTTTAATATTTCCTTGAAATCTTGAGGTTTTATCTTCGAGCGAAAGATGGACGTCCACTGTCCAGTCAGTCAGTCGCCTCGACGGTCACGAGTAGCTGTTATCAAATGTCGAACTTGTCTTGTCAAATAAAACTACACACTGTAATGTAATACCTACTTTCGTTTAATACATCATTTTATATTGACACCTAGCTGTTCATCTTGTTTGAAAAGTGATATAGGTAGAAGAGATCAGCGACTGGCGAGTGAGCTCCTCCGCGCCGCGCCCGCCGCGCCCGCCGCGCGTTCGTACTCGATGACCCCGCATTCGAAACAATTGTTGTGAATTGCGCTAGTAATATATAAGTCAAACTTGTAAGTAGCTCGGAAGTGGTGAAGCAGGCGCTACATATAACATAATGAATTCTTCTCCGTTACTATAACTTGTTCAAGATCCCTCCGTGCCTCAGAAAGCACGTTAACCCGTTGGTCCCTGCTGTGCTGTCATTAGTGGATCTTTGACAGTCGTTAAAATAAAAAAATAAATAAAATCATTTAATTCAAGTATCACTGACTCATAATAGAAAAAATACACTCATACAGTCACATTACATACACAACACTACAAATTCAATTAAAATTCATAAACAACACAACAATAAAAAATAATCACAATAAAAATTAACAAATTACATAAAAAATTGAGGTTTGGTAGTCGCATCAGCCTGCCACATGTCGCTTACAACAGTGGGAGATGATGGAGCAATCAAGCCTTCCCGCAAGCGCGGCCAGCATGCTGTTAGCGCTCCCCCGCACCCGCCGCACCAGCGACGCGCCTCTCTTGCGCATAGTGGCGTGGAAGCAATCCACGCGCGCTTCCGCAAACATAGCCGATGCGCTACAATAGCGGGGGAGCGCCAACATCATCCTGAACGCGTTGTTGAACTGGACACGAAGAGCGCCGTACGACTTTTGCGTATAGTCAGTCCACAAGCTGCACGTGTACAGTGTAGTGCAGTAGGCTCTAAAAAGCGTTATTTTAACATCCTTAGAACACCGTGCAAACCTGCCTGTGTTAAGGGGTTGTCAGTATTAGCCCGAAAGTCTGACAGCCAGTCTCACCAAGGGGTTCTTATTTGCACAGAGTCCTTCGCTTGTTTTGGTCCATTAACCAGCACCTAGGTTATTTCGTTCCTGTGTTCCGTACTGTACTTACCTGCTACAATCACAGTGAAATCTAAAGTATTGTTCTAACATGCAACATCGATTTTCCGCGTTGGGCAGGGGGCCGCGAGCCGTCACTTCATGCAACGTTAGTCTCGACGGAGCGAACTTGTTGTGAAACATTTTACAAAACAATAGCTTCGCAAGTCTTATCATACCAACGTTGCAAGGTTAGGTTTTTTATTTAAGGATCTTCTGCCCGGGACTTCGTTTGCGTGGGAGTCGTAAGACACCACAATATGCTAAAATAACAGCCACATTTTTATAGAACTTTTCTGTATAGGACTATGTTTGTAGTTTTGAGCTCAGCAGTCAAAATATATGGAGAGTCAGGACTGGTGACGCGGGAGCAAGCGACGTACAGCTGTCCGTGTGAGAAGCAGCTCGTCCTGAGGTCGACACCCGCAGCCTTCACTAGTTTCCCGTTGCGTGCGAAGTTTTTCGTTTTTAGTGAATGAAGGAACGACTGCACGTATAATATCTAACAGCACAACACTGACACTACTACTGTCCATGATACAGAAGTAAGCCGGACTCTCATTAATATCTAACAGCACAACACTGACACTACTACTGTCCATGATACAGAAGTAAGCCGGACTCTCATTTATATAATATCTAACAGCACAACACTGACACTACTACTGTCCATGATACAGAAGTAAGCCGGACTCTCATTTATATAATATCTAACAGCACAACACTGACACTACTACTGTCCATGATACAGAAGTAAGCCGGACTCTCATTAATATCTAACAGCACAACACTGACACTACTACTGTCCATGATACAGAAGTAAGCCGGACTCTCATTAATATCTAACAGCACAACACTGACACTACTACTGTCCATGATACAGAAGTAAGCCGGACTCTCATTTCTTGGAGTCTTCATGATACAGAAGTAAGCCGGACTCTCATTAATATCTAACAGCACAACACTGACACTACTACTGTCCATGATACAGAAGTAAGCCGGACTCTCATTAATATCTAACAGCACAACACTGACACTACTACTGTCCATGATACAGAAGTAAGCCGGACTCTCATTTCTTGGAGTCTTCATGATACAGAAGTAAGCCGGACTCTCATTTCTTGGAGTCTTCATGATACAGAAGTAAGCCGGACTCTCATTTCTTGGAGTCTTCATGTTTTGATGTTTTTTTGTGATATGACTTTTGTAGTACTCAAACCTCAGTTGGTTCTATAGAGTTTTTTTGATTCTTATAAGAAACAGAATTGAATGGCATGAAAAATGTTTTTGTGAAAATCATCCATTTTCTTGCTGTCTATCTCAAAATCTGTAAATACAGACCAAAATGTCTCAAAAAGTTAAAGATAGTCTCCTGAGAGCGTTTGTGTAGTTACAACGGTTAAGTTCTTCTGTCCTGTCTTCACTGCGCGTGCGTTATCTCAACATCCGCTCTGTGTGTCATGATGATTGAGTGCTTTGCTCCGTGAAGGTAGCGCTGTTGATGATGGTAAGATCACTTAAAAGGTTAAACCCATAATTATCTGCTATATTCTATCTAACCGTTTGGCTTGTCTTTTCACAATTTGCGGTAAACTATGGGTATAGAAGAATACAAATATTATTATAATGTAATATTGTTCATCCCGCAGAGCAAATAGTTAGATAATGTATAGCCTACAGACTGACCAGGCTTATAATATGGAATGTCTACATTGAACTGAATATATCCGGTAGTAGATATTTGCGTGAATTTGGAACATACATTCAGACCATAGATATATGTACATTTCTATGATTCAGACAAACAGACAACTATTCTAAAAACTATGTTTTTGGCAATAGAACCGTTCCAAGACCTCGTAGCAATTTTTTTTTCAACTTTGATTTTCCTTCGATATTATTATGTAAGTACCTATAGACCCCACTTCCGGCTTTAAAGATAGCTCGACTTGGTCGGGCGATGGACTATAAATGCGGGTAATTATTTTTAATTTTAAAATGCGGGGAAATTACTTTAATTAGAAGAAAGTGCGAGCAATTACGGAGAACCTTATGACCGGTTATATACAATTACTGAGGGACGGGAGTACATGCAGGAAATGAAAGTAGACCAGCCGATATGACACAATCAAAGGAAGGAGTTATTATGAATCCACTCACCTTTTATGTGCTTCTGCGTCGATCCTTGGTGATTGAGAGGGCCCCCCGAAGAACTTGGGTTTAACTTTGGAAAGTCGCGCGTACTCCAGCCCGAACTTAGCTGAGCTGAGAAAGTTGTAGAAAATTTTATTAGCTTTCATTACCTAGAAGATATTTTTTCTCTACGACGGCGACGCACCGTTTTAAAGATATTAGCGAAAAACTCAAACGTGGGAACTTTTATCCCCCCCCCCCCTCCTCCCCACTCCGGCTCACCGCCTAAGCGCGGGGACTTGTTAGTATGTTTATTCCCTAAGAACAACTTTCTGAAAAAATCGCTTAGGGCCCAGCTCACGCACTCTACACCTCCTTTTGGGTTATTCGTTGAGTGGACTATTATGACAAATTTTAAAAAATACGTACCAGGTACTAAATCGTCTGCGAAATCTTTCACATTTGTAAACTAAAAAGCTGGAAATAAAAAAGTAATTGAAAAAACTAAAAAACCCGACTGCAACCTTAAACTAAAACTAACCGAAAAGCTAAAAAATAAAAGTTGGAAGCAGGCGGGACCCATACCATTATTATTATATTTTCAAATTCAAATTTTTTTGTTGTTTTTTTAATTACTTTTTTTTTCTGCAGATTTACTTATGTCTTATTTTCCATTGCTATAGGCCGGTTCCCTTTCAACTTTTAAAAACTATTGTTACGAGCTTGGGGTTCGTGACAATAAAAACTGCCGATTTAATAAGTAAAAAATATAAACACTAATTAAACAACAACTCAAACACACTAATAATTATAAAACACAATGCACTACTGATCACTGTAAGTCGCACTTGAAGATCGCTTTAGATGTTATCGCTTGTATCGTTTATCCAATACTGACTCGGGTCGCGGTCTATAGCGGCCTTATATAGAGCCTCAGATAGTTCCAGAACCTTCTGTAGAAACATCTAGAATGTTCGAGTACATACCGGCCCCGACTGTCCGGATGTCGATAGTTCTAGAAAGTTCTAGCATCGAAATTTCTAGAAGCATCTTGACCCTATTCGTTCTGTTACTCGATACTAGATGGCGCTAGTGGTGGGCATTAATTGTGGCGCGCAACATTATGCGGTTCTATTGAAAGTGAGACAGCCTTGCGTGGATGAAACCGTGTCCAGACTTGTGTAAAGTGTAATGTAAAGCATTACATATAACTGGTCCATCGTCTGCCGGTTTTTAGCGCGAACATAAACGCTCTCGCAGTCGTACATATACAGGATTCGCGTTGAGTTGGTATGCCGTCCACACTATTCACATTACATTACACCGATCTGGCACGGCTTAAAGTACAACATAAAAGAAACTTTAGAATGCCTAGGTGTAGTATGTATTACGTGTATATATGAGAGTGCGTTGTGTTGCAGAGTGAGGGCAGGCGGCGCGCGGTGGCGGCGCGATGCGCTGACGTCATGCGCGGGCGGAGATGCCGCGCCGTGCCGCGCCGCACCCCGCGGCCCCGCTGCTGCTGCTCGTGGCGCTCGCCGCGCTCGCCGGCTGCGCCGCCAACCCCGACGCCAAGCGCCTGTACGACGACCTGCTGTCCAACTACAACAAGCTCGTGCGCCCCGTGCTCAACGTCAGCGACGCGCTCACCGTGCGCATTAAGCTCAAGCTGAGCCAGCTCATCGACGTGGTGAGCCCGCTACCGTACACGCAATGCGTACTGTCCATCGACCGACCTTTCTTACTTGAGCTTCGCTTCTGTTACAGAACCTGAAGAACCAGATCATGACGACCAACTTGTGGGTGGAGCAGGTAAGGTTCTCCTCGACAGCACAGGTACCAACTGTGAAGCCGAGCTAATCTTCTTCTCGTACCACTTTTCCGCAGAGCTGGTACGACTACAAACTGTCGTGGGAGCCGCGGGAGTACGGCGGAGTGGAAATGCTTCACGTGCCCTCCGACCACATCTGGCGGCCTGACATAGTTCTCTACAACAAGTGAGTGTAAGCGACTCGTTGTCGTTGGATGAGCCTATGTCACCACGTGCTAACCGTGCTGTTGTCACAGCGCCGACGGCAACTTCGAGGTGACGCTAGCGACGAAGGCGACGCTGAACTACACAGGCCGCGTGGAGTGGCGGCCGCCGGCCATCTACAAGTCTTCCTGCGAGATTGACGTGGAGTACTTCCCCTTCGACCAACAGACGTGCGTCATGAAGTTCGGTTCGTGGACCTACGACGGCTTCCAGGTAACCGCCGCACAGTGGGCCCATACTGAAAATTAGTGGACTTAGGCAACAAAGTTCCAATATCGATGCGATTTTTTTTTATATGACGTGTTATGATATTCCTGACAACTTTTATTCTTATAACATTTCTTCTAAAGTTGATAGTTTGTCTTGAAAAAAATTAATTAGATTATTTTGTATGGAGCGAATCACGTTTAATTTTTTTTCTTCAATTGTACTAATATGTTGGGTGTGTGGCGTGAGTATATGATAGCTAGGGTCATTCTCTATCCACGAAAAAAAAAACAGCGCCGGCCATCTGCGGCAGCGCGAGTAATCATTCGGTAAAAAAAAATGTTTTGTAAGATTTTTTTTTGCCATTTAAAATAAATTCAAAGTAAATTTTTTGTGTCATTAGGCTAATTCACCTTTTCTTTATTAAATATATAGTTTTAACAGCGCATAGGTACTTATAACTAATTATTCTGGTAGAAATTTAGTAATTATTGCTATGTTATCGGTAGCACCTGCATTGTGATTGATGACTCATTTGTTATTGCGCTCGTCTAAGCATATAACTAATGAGTCGTCGAAAAATGCTTGTCTCTGATTGGCTGTGTTATTTTTTTAACTGCACGTTATCTATTGTTGAATAAATATCGTAATAAGTTTCAGGTTATACTAATTTTGTTAATGATAGGTGAAATAATTTAAATTTGTACGGGCAAGTCGTTGATAATTATCTACATAATCAAGCGTATGAAACTGTGAAGTAATTGTAGCCCTGAAAAGGGCTGTTTGTCATATACCTAGCCCTGATGGGCTTTTGTGAGGATAATCTAGAGCCGGATCACATTATTTCTTGTTCCAGAAGTGCTAGTGGGTCCGGCAAATTTTCGGACTCTGCTATGAGGCATTCTTCTTCCTCCATAATCTCACTGTCACAGGGAGGCTCAGTAGTCTGTAACAACTGAATTGCTTCAGGCAACAACTCATTATGACCCTGTTTCAATATTTTAGGCCTTATGTAGGATATGTGGGGATCAGAGCTTATTAGAAGTCCATGGAGGATGTCTTCGTTTGTTGCTATTCTCCCCGTTTTCCGAGTGTGCCACTCCCTGACGTTTCTGAAGTCCTTATTACGGGCTTCCGAAGCTTCTTCAGATAAGATACCTAAAACGAATAAGTACATACATTTTAATTTCAAAACGCAATTGAGTCAAATAATACATCAAACTATATTTATTTTTTACTTACCGATTGGCAAAACACCAAAGTGGTTACAGATGTCTGCACCGTGCATTAGAAGTTTATGTACACTAACTGGCATGTAGTACCACGAATAGTGTTGCACGTACACATCAGCTGTTTCTCTGCAGTATCTTCTAAATTTTTCACAGTCAATGTTTTTGCCTGATGATATGGCTAACGGAAAATCTGAAAATCAGATTTTCGTCAATTCCCGTTATTCTGGATGATCTTTTGTAATCTTGGAAAAAGCGCCTCGCAGTATTCCCGTCATTTGTAGTTCCAAAACCCTAAAATGGGAAAACAATACTGTAATATACAATACATAGAGATATAATACACAAACAACATAAAAAGAGCCAAAATTAAATACATACCTGTTTGACTATATCAATCAGCATTCCAGTTTGCTCACGAAACTCTTGTTGCGTGGTATTTTTTTTAGCTTGTTTCAAAGCCTTATGTTCGCCTCGAGCAGTCCATCGTTGAAAATCCAGATTATAAGATATATGGAGAAGACATTCCATACACCGAATCTTCATATGCAGTGAAGAAATTCCTTGTTTGTAAATTTCTTCACGAAGTGGTTTGGAAGTCAAAGCGTCTAAATTATTCATCTCGCTCGGTTTTGCCAAGCAAATAGGACACGTTGCATATGATGGTACTTCAGCAATAATATTGGCCACTTTTCCATCAATCATGGTCATATGCAATTCATGTGATACAATAATATTTCCACACTGTGTAGATATTCGTTCATCAATTTGTTTTTTCATCTCAGACTCTTCAGACATTATAAAATCAGCTGTCTCCGAAGTGAAAGTGAACTTCACCGGTCGACAGTACAGAGTTGAGCAAGGTTCTCCCAAACTATATTTTCATTCCCAGAAGATGGGCTAGTAGACACTAGCCGAAGAGGGACGATGCTTATCATGACTACTGATGAATCATCGAACTCTGTAGACGTTTTCTGTTTATAATTGCTCTGCGACGAAGAACCATCAAGTCCCCATTTCCAGGTCAACTTCAGTTCTTTATTTTGAGACCTATCAACAGAATTACTAATACCTAGTAAAATCCTTTCCACAGTGTGGTCCAATAGCGCTTGCAATTTAATTTGAGCTCCTTTTTCGGTAATCTCCATACTCTCTTGTGGTGGGTAACATCTTTTCTTGGCATTTACAAGCTTTGGATAAGATGGAAAGGCAGCACAGTTTTCTTCTTTCAGAAATTGTCGAAGAGCTAAGTACTTCCATTTCGAGAGCGCAAGTGATGTATAAAGAGCTAAACAGTTATCTTCAGAGACAGTACCTACTTAAGCTCTGCTTTTTGAATAGTCGCTCGTCTACTTCGGATAGGGCATCTGGATTACTGGAAAGGTATTCGATCACTTTTGCCAGATTCGTTTTGCCGTTGTCTTTCAATTTTGTTATGTACCAGGTCTGCAACTCTTCTTCGGAATTTTCTTCTACTATGGAAGTAGAACGTCTTTTTTTTTGCTTCTTACTTAACTCTTCGAATGGTTTTCTGTGCTCCTTTTCTGTAGATGTTCCCGCTTCCGCAGTACATACTGCAAGAGTAGGAACATGGGGATCTATATCCACAGGTTCAGATAAGACTGCGTCCGAAAAGCCCATCTCACTTCTCAGGTCAACACTGTCACAAACAGGCCAGTTGATGTTTTTTTTTCAACCACTTGCGATTACTTACACGATTCATAAAAGTTTTTTGGTTTCTACTTGACTCTATCCACTTTTTATTTAGATTTACACAAAAAAGTCGACAGAACTCCTTGATTCGGTTCTTGTCTTCTTCAGAAACTTCGGTAGTCAAGACAGAAATGATACTTTCATATAGAAACATATGATTTTTCAGATCACCGCCACTTCTTAATTTCACAAAAAAATCTAGGTTGGTACAAAATCCAGCCATAGTTCTAATGTAAATATAAAAATAAAAGTATTTCACTGTGTTCACAAATAAGCGACAAGAGCGAAACTAGATGGACTTAATGAATGTCTTTATATTTATAGACAGTGTTAATTACTCAAGTAGTGGACACTGTTATCAGTGAGTGAAAATTATTCAGCCAATCAGAGACGAGCATTTTTCGATGACTCATTAGTTATGCGCTTAGCCGAGCGCAATAACAAATGAGTCATCAATCACAATGCAGGTGCTACCGATAACATAGCAATAATTACTAAATTTCTACCAGAATAATTAGTTATAAGTACCTATGCGCTGTTAAAACTATATATTTAATAAAGAGAAGGTGAATTAGCCTAATGACACAAAAAATTTACTTTGAATTTATTTTAAATGGCAAAAAAAAATCTTACATAACATTTTTTTTTTACCGAATGATTACTCGCGCTGCCGCAGATGGCCGGCGCTGTTTTTTTTTTCGTGGATAGAGAATGACCCTAGCTATCATATACTCACGCCACACACCCAACATATTAGTACAATTGAAGAAAAAAAATTAAACGTGATTCGCTCCATACAAAATAATCTAATTAATTTTTTTCAAGACAAACTATCAACTTTAGAAGAAATGTTATAAGAATAAAAGTTGTCAGGAATATCATAACACGTCATATAAAAAAAAATCGCATCGATATTGGAACTTTGTTGCCTAAGTCCACTAATTTTCAGTATGGGCCCACTGTGCGCCGCCGCGGTGGCGCACTGACACCAAGTGTGACGATCTTGTCTCTTGTGCTACATGCGTTGTGTGCGCAGGTGGACCTGCGGCACATCGACGAGGCGCGCGGCACCAACGTGGTGGAGCTGGGCGTGGACCTGTCGGAATTCTACACTTCGGTGGAGTGGGACATCCTCGAGGTGCCCGCCGTCAGGTAACGCACGCTCGTGGACTGTCTCTCCTCGATAAATACATTTTCATTCCTTTTGTTTTTAGATAGACGTAGGCATTAGACCGGTTTCACATTTAGGCGACGTTAGCAGCGCGAAAGTCGCGCGATTTAGTTTCCAAAAATGGAAACAAATATGATTTATTGGAAAAATAACTTTCATACCTACACAATAAAGTTCAGTTTACGCTGCAACTACAAACATTTTTATAACTTTTTCAATAGTACTAGTAGTATAGTCACTGAAATCAACTTAATTTTCGCCACAGTAATGTTGATATATTTTTTAAACTTGAAATAACATTAATTAATAACATGTTTGTCAGGAACGAAAAATTCTACACGTGTTGCGACGAGCCGTACCTGGACATAACGTTCAACATCACGATGCGGCGCAAGACGCTGTTCTACACGGTGAACCTGATCATCCCCTGCATGGGCATCTCGTTCCTCACCGTGTTGGTGTTCTACCTGCCGTCGGACAGCGGAGAGAAGGTGTCGCTGTCCATCTCCATCCTGCTGTCGCTCACCGTGTTCTTCCTGCTGCTGGCGGAGATCATCCCGCCCACGTCGCTGGTCGTGCCGCTGCTCGGCAAGTTCGTGCTCTTCACCATGATCCTCGACACGTTCAGGTACCTCCTCTTCCGCAGTCTCAAGAGCCAGCACTGACACTGACCCTCAATGTAGCCGGACCTTTTTTTATTGTCTGTAAAATAATTATAAAAACCGACTTCAAAAAAAAAACACTACAAAGTGATAAATAACTTTAATTTCAGAAGTCGGTGTCGTTGGTTCTGCATTTTCGTTTTTAGACTTTGTAGTGTTTTTTTGAAGTCGGTTGTTTTGTTTTTCTAAAAAAGTTTTTATTTTTCACTTTTTAGTTGTAGCTACCCCACACAAATTCAATTAACACTAGTGCACTGAAGACACCAACTAGAAGTATCATCAAAATTCGCATAGAAATGCCGGAGATGCATATACATTTATGCATAATTTCGTACATAATAATAATTACCTAATGTATTATACTAAAACCTTCCTGAAAGTATGTAGATCACATTAATATAAGAATTATCACAATTCCTTCATTCGTTTTTGAGAAAATTGCAATTCCGCAATTTTGAAGTCGGTTAAAAACCACAAAGACTTCGAAAATTACGAACACTAGAAAAGTACTACTCTGTCAAAAAAGTACCGGGAATAGATCAATACGAGAAAATGTTAGTTATTCATCCTTTATTTTATCGCCTTCAATGTATGCTCCTTCAGAAACGTTACGCCGACGAATAATCCAAGCATCAAAACATGTTTAAACGCTTTTTCCGGAATTGAGTTTTCAACTTTAGCGTGGTTTTTTCGGTTTCGGTTCAGTTGAAAGGCGCCACCCCGAAGCTTGTTGACTAGTTTGCATATCAAACTCGTAAACCCACGTGTCGTCACCAGTAACAACGCGTTTCAGTAAAAAAGTGTTGGGTCGGAATTGACTCGTTCTAGCATGTCTTCAGCGACTCTTATACGATTGAGTTTTTTGACAAAATTCAGGTCTTTTGGGACTAGCCGAGCGGCAACATGTTTCATACCCAAGTGATTATTTAAAATGATACGGATCGACTCGTGAGACACAGAAAGTTCAGCGGCTATCTCTCTCAAACTTGAATGAGGATTTTCAGTCACTATTTATTTCCTTCACTTTTGCGATGTTAACTTCAGTTGAAAACGTTGATGGGTTACCAGGGCGAGGGAAATCTTCCAGCATATCTCGACCGCTTTTGAATGCTTTGTATGTACCACTCATAAGCATGTGTTTTTGATAAAGTCGATTCACCGTAAGCCTTCTGAAACATTTTCAGTGACTTCGAATACGAAATTCCATTGGCGAAGCAAAATTTAAGACAAACTCTTTGTTCGATGTTTGTGTCCATTATGAAAATCGCAATACACACTAGATATGATCTAACTAAAAACAGCACCCACTGTATTTAATTTAAATGACAGACACAACTCAAACTTCGCGCCAAAATGGAAAACAGATGAACAATTTAACAAAAAAAAAAAATGAATTTGCAACCATAATAAACAAATCATCCATTCCCGAGACTATTTTGACTGAATGTACACGAAAACAAATTCTTCACGAGCTTGTATTAATGATAGCGATGCATCGCATCGTGGCTCTCACGCCTGTTCGGTATTATCTATCTCGCTCTCACAAAAATGACGAAGCAAACTATAAATAAAATGATAATTTTCGACAAATTAACATTTTTACACGACTGCGCCAGAAGGAGGGTTATGTTTTCAAGGAATATGTATGTACCTACAGTAGGCTCCAAAAGTCCATAGGCAAAGTCACAAAGCAATAGCTTGACGTTTAGTTTGACTTACGACCTTCTTTTAATGAGTAATTAGACACACACACTCGCATATTACTCGAATATAGTTCCGTGTCATGTTCGTCTTGTTCACATAGTTCATAAAACTTTATGATTATACCCACAGAAATCTAAATAAATAAAACATAAGGTAGACAGATGCTTAACTCATTCACCGCTAGTCCCCGACTAAATAGAATGTTGTTGCTTCTTGGTTGGTGGATAATTTGATACGTGTGTGTAAGTGTGTTTAATCTATTAGCGTTGTTGTAGTTCATTTTGAAATGCAAGCAAATTTAAATATCGAGATGATAGCTGCTGATATTATCGCGCTGCGTAAATATGGACTTATTATTATATCACAAATATTTGATGAAACCGGACTGACTGTGAGTATTATGATTTCATTATTTTATCGAACATTTATCTAATTAAAGTATAAAATGATGATCCTTGTAGTTATTTTTTTTAACGTTTTATATTTACCTACCATAAGCCCTAAATAGAAAAAAAATAATAATATTTCCTAAAGTTTATTTATTTACTTTTGGAATGATGAATATAATATTAAGCATAATATATATCTAATCATTTTGTAACATTTCTATTTTCAAAATAATTTTGTTTCAAAATAGTAATAATATTTTATAATTTTGCTAGTAGCTTAACAGTATTCCTTTTTTGTTTTAGAGAAATTACCTACTGTGAGTCGGAGGGTCAAAAGATATAAGGAAGAGGGTAGCCTTGCCAGTCGAAAGCGAAGTGGAAGGCCCAGCTGGTCAGTGAATATGAAACAATTGGTTTCCGAGATATTTTGCCGAATTATTCAACAAGTGTTTACGAAGCGTTCGCCGTGCAAACGAAAACCAGCTCAAAAACATAATATTTGATTGGAAATAATAAACAAGAACATTTATACAAAGTATTAAGTTATAAATTGATTTTAGTAATATTAAAATAAAATTGTGTCATATCCGTATTAATAAGGATTATTTTGAGGTTTAGTTTCAATCTTCTTTTCATAATGAAAATGAATACTTAAGCTATAACCGCAATAAGTCCTAATAAATATGACTGTTTATAACGAATAAACATTTTGAAATCACTTAAGTATAAAACATTTTTATTTTTAACCCCATATAAGTATAACATAAGCATAACAATATAATAATAAAAAACATAAAAATTATTACATTGTTATTCTCCTTTATTATCTCTATTGAATAACAAAAAAAAAACGAAAAAGATAATTGTTGAAAAGAAAAATAATAGTCTCCATCTCGAGATTGGAACCCAGACTTTCACGTTTGCTAAACCATTAGGTTACGTTACCAGCTATCTATACTTGCTATGATGAAGTGAATTTGAGCAGTAGTATGAATATGAACCCACCAAGGTTATGTGTAATTACGTAGTACCGTGTGCGTAAAAGCGACGATATGTTTTGTTTCGTTCGACGCTAGGACAGTAGAAAGATATTTATACTGTGACGCTCACGCTAGCCAATGCGTGTTCGACTTACACACACAGATGTGGCCTGCGGCGCGAGGCGGCCGGTATTATCACAGCAATTTGAACTTTAATATGCTTATGCAAAATTGATGCCTTACTGTACATATGTATAATCAATAAAATAATATGTATAATTGTTTGGCACGCTCTGCGGCCTGAACGGCTCGATGGATTTTAGCTTGAGAGGTGTCGTTAGATTTGTATTTACTGTAAGAGTGACACTGGGTGTATGAAAATAAAAAAACAAAATGGCGGATTATTGGCGCCATTATGCTTTCAAAAAAATGTTTTTTTCTGAATACCTTTCGGCTCGAGAGAAGCTCGACTGGATAATTGGTGAAGGAGACCGACTTCTTACGGGGTCCATGTTGTCCTGAGGGTTGTCATTCGCCATTGTTAAAAAGTAAATACAAATTATTTAATAATAAACGTAACTTTAAACTAACAACAGAACTGAATTTCTTTCTAAATTAATTAAATAATCAATGAATTGAATTACAAACGAAAATCAAATCAGTTAATACAAATTAATTCATAATCAAGATTTTAATATACCTATTTTAAAAGAACATTTACACAAAATAATTTTAATACAATTGCAAATGATTATAAAGCAATAAAATAACAATAAAAATATTATACAAATAATAATCCGATACAGGCGTGATCCGTGTCACAAACTGAAAAGCTAAAAAGAAGCCCATTTTAAAATAAATAAAAGTTGGAAGTAGGCGGGACCCATACCATTATTATAGTTTCAAACTCAAACGGGTCCCGGATGGTGGTTCATCCGGTATTTCCAATCGTTTAGTTATTTGAATTTCGATATTTTGTATCGCTATAAGTTTCATTTTTTATTTTTTTTGTTTAATATATGAAATACATCCAGAGGTAGATCCGTTAAAATATACACATTATTGATTTGGTTTAAAAAATGTGTTTTCTTGTGCCAAACTCTGTTCACAACCGATTTGTTTGTACACGATACAAAAATAATATTTGTAATGTGGTGCAGTATATGCGTGACGGTGGTGGTGTTGAACGTGCACTTCCGGTCGCCGCAGACACACACCATGGCGCCGTGGGTCCGGCGCGTGTTCATCCACGTGCTGCCGCGCCTGCTGGTCATGCGGCGCCCGCACTACCGCGTGGACCCGCACCGGAGCCGCTTGTGAGTACACCGCGCGGCGCCCACGCGCTCAGTGCGCAGCGTAGGTCATGTGTGCGGCTTGCAGTGCAGGGCTGGTGACGGCGGTGAGCGAGAGCACGCCGTGGGACGAGGGCTCGCCGCTGGGCGTGCGGCCGGGCGCGCCGGGCGGGCCCACGTGCAGCGCGTGCCGCATGCACGACGCGCCCGCGCTCTGCGACGCGCTGCGCCGCTGGCATCGCTGCCCAGAGTTGAATAAGGCCATTGATGGCATCAACTATATTGCTGAGCAGACACGCAAGGAAGAGGAGTCTACTAGGGTGAGTTCTCCACTTCCGGCGTGCCTACTTTAGATTTTTTCTCCGTGTACTGGCGTCAATCTTACCGGGTCTGTGTTCCGTAGGTGAAAGAGGACTGGAAGTATGTTGCGATGGTGCTGGACCGATTGTTCCTGTGGATCTTCACGCTGGCCGTGGTCGTAGGTTCGGCCGGCATCATCCTCCAGGCGCCGACGCTGTATGACGAGCGCGCTCCCATTGACGTGCGCCTTTCGGAAATTGCGTACGCGACGGCCAAGCCGCGCCCGCCGCCGCCGCGCTAGTCACTGCCGCGCTACACATGACGCCGAAGCGCCACACCCGACGTGCTCACGCTGACGTGCTCACGCCGACGTGCTCACACCGACGTGCTCACGCCGATGTGCTACACGCCGCCGCGAAGTCACTGCCGCGTAATGTGCACGTCTTTTTTATAATTTATTTGTTACGGTGACCCAGTGACACCACAAATGTCCGTTTGTATTTTCCCGGCGTCCTGGGTCTCCGCAAAACGTAATTTTACGATGTTGTAAATAATATACATACATATTATAGTTTATACGACGAAACGACACGATCGAAAATAAGTCGAATTTCTTTTGATAGAGACGAAATAAAACGATTGTTTGTAAATAATGCAGTTTCATTAACTTACGAAACATATCCTCAACGAAATCCAAACAGAGCGAGGCATGCACCGCCAACTATGTGTTTTATATTATGTTCGATGGCTCGCCTGAGTCAGCCGTTATAATATATGCGTGGCTTGCCATTCGACACACACGCCTCGTAATATCAGCTAGGACGCACCGTTATAATATATGCGTGGCTTGCCCTTCGACACACACGCCTCGTAATATCAGCTAGGACGCACCGTTATAATATATGCGTGGCTTGCCATTCGACACACACGCCTCGTAATATCAGCTAGGACGCACCGTTATAATATATGCGTGGCTTGCCATTCGACACACACGCCTCGTAATATATGCGTGGCTTGCCATTCGACACACACGCCTCGTAATATCAGCTAGGACGCACCGTTATAATATATGCGTGGCTTGCCATTCGAAACACACGCCTCGTAATATCAGCTAGGACGCACCGTTATAATATATGCGTGGCTTGCCATTCGACACACACGCCTCGTAATATATGCGTGGCTTGCCATTCGACACACACGCCTCGTAATATCAGCTAGGACGCACCGTTATAATATATGCGTGGCTTGCCATTCGAAACACACGCCTCGTAATATCAGCTAGGACGCACCGTTATAATATATGCGTGGCTTGCCATTCGACACACACGCCTCGTAATATATGCGTGGCTTGCCATTCGACACACACGCCTCGTAATATCAGCTAGGACGCACCGTTATAATATATGCGTGGCTTGCCATTCGACACACACGCCTCGTAATATCAGCTAGGACGCACCGTTATAATATATGCGTGGCTTGCCATTCGACACACACGCCTCGTAATATATGCGTGGCTTGCCATTCGACACACACGCCTCGTAATATCAGCTAGGACGCACCGTTATAATATATGCGTGGCTTGCCATTCGAAACACACGCCTCGTAATATCAGCTAGGACGCACCGTTATAATATATGCGTGGCTTGCCATTCGACACACACGCCTCGTAATATATGCGTGGCTTGCCATTCGACACACACGCCTCGTAATATCAGCTAGGACGCACCGTTATAATATATGCGTGGCTTGCCATTCGAAACACACGCCTCGTAATATCAGCTAGGACGCACCGTTATAATATATGCGTGGCTTGCCATTCGACACACACGCCTCGTAATATATGCGTGGCTTGCCATTCGACACACACGCCTCGTAATATCAGCTAGGACGCACCGTTATAATATATGCGTGGCTTGCCATTCGAAACACACGCCTCGTAATATCAGCTAGGACGCACCGTTATAATATATGCGTGGCTTGCCATTCGACACACACGCCTCGTAATATATGCGTGGCTTGCCATTCGACACACACGCCTCGTAATATCAGCTAGGACGCACCGTTATAATATATGCGTGGCTTGCCATTCGAAACACACGCCTCGTAATATCAGCTAGGACGCACCGTTATAATATATGCGTGGCTTGCCATTCGACACACACGCCTCGTAATATATGCGTGGCTTGCCATTCGACACACACGCCTCGTAATATCAGCTAGGACGCACCGTTATAATATATGCGTGGCTTGCCATTCGACACACACGCCTCGTAATATATGCGTGGCTTGCCATTCGACACACACGCCTCGTAATATCAGCTAGGACGCACCGTTATAATATATGCGTGGCTTGCCATTCGACACACACGCCTCGTAATATCAGCTAGGACGCACCTTTATGACTATAAAAACCGGCCAGTGCGTGTCGGACCACGCAGGATGGAGGGTTCCGTAGTTGGGATGAATTTATCCCAAGAACAAACTTAACAACACACTTGTAAGTTCTGTTATGGTAAAAAGTAATTGTAATCTCGTTAGTAATCCTTAAATAAACAAAATTAAATAAGAGTTAACATTGTAGTTAAAAAACATATTCTCCCATACATTCAAACTGCAAATCTAAGTTTGTGCGCACAATATTGAGAGATTTACCATGATTATTTATTTATCTACTTACATCTACCGTTACAGGATAACCCCATGGCAATAAATGCGCTTATACTAACATCTATAGCTAAAGGTTAGGTTAGGTTATGGGCACGACCGCCGAGATTGTGTAGACCGCCGATATTGCGCAGCTGGCGCCAGTACACCCGATACCGGAGGAGACGTTGTCGGGTCCCTGACGAAGGAGCCGCGCTGTATGAGGCGTACCGCGCGGCGAAGGGGACTCTGTGGCTGGCCATCGGCGAGGCGAAGATGCGAACCAGGGAGGAGATGACGCTGATCTCAATTATTTATGTTATTGTTATTTATACTGTAACTATATTTAGAGTAAATAAAATTCTGATTCTGAGACTCTAGACGGGGATCCGTGGGGGCGCCCTTATCACGCGGTCTGAGGGAAACTTCGAGCCGCGGCACCCCCTCTTACGGAGAGTCTCCAACCCGAGCTGCTGGTGGAGGTAGTTACAGCCCTCTTCCCGGCAAGAGCGAAGCATACCTCACTCCCGCCCCTGACCCGAGAAGGCCTGCAGTGGTGGGCTGGCACAAGTCGGGGGGTTGCGGAAGGATCGTACGTTCCCCCCCTGGTGGGTTCCTGCATTGTCGAGGCGGGGGGGCTCAGTAGCCGTGAACCCGAGGAGGGACCACTCACCAGGGCTTTTGCCGGTAAGCCGACGACGTAGTGGCCAACAAGTAGGTTGCGGTGCCGCTTAGGCGACATCGCAACTGAGGCGGGTCGCGATGTCGTATGGGAGGTATCGCGGCTGAGAGTTGGAGGTCGTGGCGGGAGAGGAGTGCCGGTATTGCGGTGCGCCGCTCTCCCTACCTTCCGCGGCCTTGACTGGATCGCTACCGTCTGATGGCGGATGCGGTGGGGCCGCAGAGGGAAGGAAGGTGTGTTGGTATGACGTTGGCCGCTCTCCCTATCCTCCGCGGCCGAAAATTGGCAGGCGGCAGGGCCAATGACGTGACCCATCGTAGGGGGACCAAGGGGGTGCCCAGACACGGGGTCGTCTGGGGCCCATGTGCTGGGTTGGTTGGGGTGATCACGGCGTGCTATGTGTTCTAGTACGCCGGTGATGGGGAATCCTCCCCAGAGGAGGGTCCGGTGACGGACAACCGCGGCCGGCGGGTTCACGGATGAGTGCTAACGCGTGCCCGTGTTCCCACCGTAAGCGACAGAGGAGGACACCGTGTAGTTTTAGTAGGTTAGAGTCCCACATAACAGCATTATACATATAAAAAAAAGGATCGTACGTTCCCCCTACCCCCAGCTTAGGTGTGAAATGGAACACCGTGGTGGTTTTTAGTCAGTTGGAGTCTGACAGACCTATCATCAGATCCTGGAAAGTATACCCTTTCAAACAAAAAAAGATTTTTCCCGATTGGAAAAACTCTTTCCCTCATTACTCAAAGACGGCTAGACCGATTGGTCTAGCCGTCTTTGAGTAATCGGGGAACATACATACATACAAAAAAAGATTCCGATGAACTGAGAACCTCCTCCTTTTTTGAAGCCGGTTAAAAATAGTATGTGATTTAGGGTTTTTCAAACATCGACTCCTACCTGGGTAGAAAAGATTAATAAACTTTAGGGCTGGATTTTACTGTTTGCTTCCATTAACTCGAAAATTAAGTCATACAATGGAAACGTACCAAATGCTTTTTAAAAACGACCCCAGTCGTGAAAAAGGACGACACAGTTTATTTGAAAAATCTTATTCCTTTGATCTATACATTTTTAAAATTGGCCCAAATACTTTTAAATATAAATTAAGTAATGATAAAAATTATACATTTTCGAAATTTTCAGAGGAAAGTAAAGTACGAAATACACGCGGACAAAGTCGCGGGCAGTGCTAGTTCATTATACATTTATAAGTAATCCAACCAATAAATTGCTCGGCTAATATGACAATATCATTGCTAAATGTATTGATCATGCCTACCATATATCTGTTAAATAATTTCAGACTGACACACCTAAATCTGAACAGTTGGCACCAACTTTACCCAATAGTTTTGGGTAAAGAGAAAACAATAAAATAAAGCGAATTACTTACTACAATATTTTTTTTTATATTAAAATATTCACTAAAAATGTTAAATTGATAGGTACGTAAAAGAAACACTGTACACGCGTACTTGAAGGACGGCAACGTCGCAATTTATTTATGAATGACGGGCCGCGTGTGCGGCGATCTAATTGATGTGCCTAGAACCGCCCCCTACCCCCGCGAATGTCCACCTAATTTTAGTCGGAACTAATCTCACGCGCTGACCGGACGCGCATTATTTTCGCATTGCAACATCTTGCGTCATTCTTGTGTGAAAAATGCCACGTTATCAGTTCAGTGCGCGGGAGTATGTGAACATGGTGCTCATTTATGCTGAGTGTAATTATGATGGTGCACGTGCTCTGAGGATGTATGCTGAGAGGTACCCCAATGCACATCAACCGCGGAATTCTCGTGTTATTGTGAGTGCCCCTGGTGCGTATTCGTAACAATGAACCGGTAGTGCCGCGTCGTTCTGGTGGCCCCCGACCCGTGATCTCTGTGCGACAGGAAGAGAACGTGCTAAGGCATTTTGAGGAGGAGCCCGGTTCAAGCACTAGAAGAGCCGGCCGCCTGTTAAACATGAGTCACGTCGCAGTCTTTAAAATTTTAAAGAAAAACAAGCAGCATCCGTACCTACTCACTTCAAAAAGTGCAAGGTCTGCTTGGTTCAGCTGACTTCGAGCGCCGGTTAGTTAGTTAGCAGTTCAAAATCTAGGTAAGTTTTTAACATTATTTAAATGTATCATAATACCTAAAACATTTCGAAAACATTAAAATAAAAAATAACACTAAACGACTGTGCCAAAAAATTAATAAGTTCCGAAGGCCCACTCTTTCCTAAAACTGCTTTTATACTCAGGGAGTACCCCGTTCAACGAACGTGTTACTACTTGATGTTACACGATTGCTATGAATAAACGCAAGTACTTAGGTATTATGAAGGCAACTGCATAAAGTAATTGGAGAAAACATTCACTTGCTAACGTGTAATACCATCATTATCATTTAAATCCTAGCCTAAACTGTGGTTTAAATAAATGAAACTTTCTCCAAACTTAACCGCACACTATTTATTAGCGGTACATTATTTTTTAGATAAAATTAATTTTTCATAATTAACACTGTAAGCCTGTCGTACCACCGCACCGGTCTGAGTGGCTAGGTAAAACAAATTCGTGTACTTGTTCCGTGAGTGGACCTTCTGTACTCGTATTTGTTTATTTTGTGGCCACGAGCCCGCGACGACGCCGACGACGCCGACGTGTCGGCAGAACTCAGAAGCGCTGCCACCACCCCGCGTTCATTACTCGGCCGCTGCGTGCAGAATAACTGTCTAATACTCTGTATTTTAATTTTAATGTTATTGAAACGTGGCTTAGATAGGTAGGTACATGAACTTATGTTTTTTTTATGTACTATGTTTGCGAATAGATCTTTCCAAGCCCGTGGTGCCTCAATGCCGCGTTCCTTTGTCAGCCGGGCATTTGAGACGGGTTGTTAAATGTTATTGCTAAAACTAAACATACATAAATGTTAATTTTACTGATTACAACCCGACGACGTCTTTCTTAGGCCGCGCTCACTTTGGATGCGAATTATATCGTACGTAAACGTATGAACACTGTTCGTACGAATTGAGTGCGCACACCAGGGGGAGTTAGCTTTCTTAGCAGCCAATGCTAACAGTGGCAAATTTTGCAAAAACGAGATAGCGCTCTACAAAAGAAAACGATAACATGATCAGTGATGTCACATGCCCGATTGAATAGATACCAGTCTTTTCGGTAGCTGCGATGATTGTTCATTAAAATATTTTTCAACAACGATTGAAACTAGTTAAAACGGTCAGCGGGTCGTCTTAGAACCCTTATTTTGTGTTTCAGTGGTCGTAAAATGCTGTCTAGAAGAAAAAAACTTAACAAACCAAATAATGATGTATGGTGATTTTATTTATGAAATGGCCACACTCATTTCTGTCATGGCGGATTTGTTTTCTTTGTTGCTAACTTTAACTGCTAAAGTGCTAACTTGCATGTTATAGTTTACTCTGTGCGTGCTTGTTTTGTTGTAATTGTTTCTTGCGTTAACCACTACGAGATATAGACTCTACAGTGCGAAATTGACGCTTTCTGTGTTGTGAAATCAACAAATTTATGAGATAGAGACTCCAGTGCGAAATTGACGCTTTCTGTGTTGTGAAATCAACAAGTTTATGAGATAGAGACTTCAGTGCGACTCTATTTCAAACACATAGTTTTACACCTATGTTTAACAAATAAAAAAAATTTTGACTTTGACTTTGTTTTATTTGTTTTCTTTTGCAGAGATTTTTCAGTTTTTTCAAAGGATTATGCATTATTATAATAATTATGCAATGCATAATCGTCTGCATAATAAAAATTCGTTGTAGGTTAATGCCTAATAAATTAAAAATAAATAGTAGGTATGTCCCTCTGTTCATAATTATCGCGCCTCACGAGTTTCTTATGGCATACACTGGAGCGCTAGTGTGTTCTCGTGTAAGCTTTTTATTTGTATGAAGTTGTCGTTCTTCTCTTGGAGTATTAATGTTCTGTGGCGCACACTGAATATGTTTTTCTCCGTCAAATAGACAAAGCACCGGTGTTAGCGCATACGTGAAGTCATCTTTGCTGCGATGAATAATCTTTATCTTTTGGATAATCATCTTCTAAACCGTAGATTGCGAATTTGCGACGCCGTCGTCGTTATCGTAGAACCGAATGGGTGCGCGAAATATTTTTAAAAAGAGATGAATTCGGTGAATTTCATCACATTATGGAAGATTTGTATAATGACCCCAGACTGTTTTATGGTTATACACGCATGGGGAGAGATACTTTTGAGCACATTCTTAATGCAATACGACCTAACCTGACTAAATACAGCAACTTTCGCGACACAATATCACCTGAAGAACGATTAATTGTCACTTTAAGGGAAGAAAGTAAAAAAAATGCTTTTTCGATATATTTTATATAATAATTCTTTATTCTATAACTGGAATCACTTTGATCCCACAAAGATTTATGCCCGTGAACCAAGTTAATTAACTTTTCTACATCCATTATTGATGATGAACGCACGAACGTGTAATAACATCCCAACAAGTTCGGATTGATTTCGGACGTCGGACTTGCACGTACGTATATGTACGACTAACTCGCGCGCAGTGTGAGCGCTTTCATAGTACTCAGAAGGTCGGGAATGTTCGTGCGTGTTTGTACGTTTCTGCACGAATGGAATTCGTACGAAAACGTATCCAAAGTGAGCGCGGCCTTATGCATTATGCCGCCTTTATAAAAGTCGCCGCTCGCCATTTAGCGCGGCGCGCGGCGGCCGGCGGCCGGTTCGCTCGGCATCGTGTGCGCATCGCGAATTTGCGACGTTGCCGGTTTGGGCAATGCTAGTACGCTAAGTACTATTCCGCGCTACTATTTTGATTTAGAAGATAGTTCGAAGCAATCCACAGCTACTAATATGAATTGCCAAGTAAGTACACAATAGTGGTTGATAGCTTGTTGATCTATGTACTATACAAATCTAATGAATGTGTGAACCCATGTAGATATGTAGTTGTAAAAGAATATAGGTAAGTAGCGTAGTGAGTTGCCTTCCGGTGTGTGTCTGAGGATGTATTTAACGTAGAACGCAGCAAGCCGCGGTTCGTGTGTTGAATCGGATTTTGTTTGTGTCTTAATATCGTGGTGAGCGATGGGGTGATGCAAGTATTTCATTTTTGTCGAGAGAAAATATTTATTAAAAATTGTGAAAAATTGTCGATTTATCCTGTTCGTGTATTAATTTCTTAAGATTCTTTCGGTACCGTTTCAGTAACTGAGTACGAAAGGGTAGTTGTGTACAGACTATGTTAAGGCCCGACATCGAACTGAGGTCAATTCTGAACTTTGATCAGATTAAATTGGCTCAGGTTAGGTTAGCTCAGGTTTTTTTTTTTTTTTTTTTTTTTTTTTAATCCTGTCCGGACGCAAGGCCCGGCCCGCGAGCTATCCTACCTATTTTCCTCTGACGTGATCAGAGACCTTTTCTACGGGGTATACTTATTTACCTTTATTTAATTTTATTTTTGCAATTTGCCTTCATTAACTGGCTTTTTACATGTTTTCAGTACAAGATTGCTACATGAATTTCTTATATACTATTTACTTATTTATTAGACAATGTTTTCATACATGCTACTTAACCTATTTTACAATTCGTTTTTATACAGTTTTTACATTTTTGCCTTGTTATTTTACACTTCTTGGTTTTAGAACAGGATTGTTATACTAGTTTCCTATTTTCTACTTAAAAGACTTATGTTAACTTGTATATTAACCAATATATAGCTAACATAATTTATTTAACAATTTATTTCTATTATATTAATAACCTTAACCTGATTTACAATTCAACCTGTATTTATTTTTACCAGCTTATTTTTAGATGTTTTGATACATAATTCATCAGCTACAGTTTCGGACATTTTCAAAGACTTTTGTAAATATGCTACTGTTTTATATTATATACAAATATAAATCCTAAACATAATTATATTCATTTACTTATTCCTAGTAATGGTACTTTTAGCAATTTTTATGCAAAATTCAATAAATTTATTTCTGGTATCCTTATCAGCAATTAGTGCATTCAATTTAGCCGTCTTTACTTCGGTTCCTAGTTCCTGCTCAATCTCATACCTCTCCCAACAGTAAGTGGGGCAGTCAGTCAGTATGTGTATCACGGTTTCCTGTTGGTCAGAGTCGCATATGCACGATGGGCTCTCCTTGCACTTAAACCTGTTTAGGTATTCGGAGAACCCACCGTGCCCTGTCAATAGTTGGGTCAATACTCCTGTCGGTTTCAGCATTCTAATTATATTAAATGCCTGTATGGCATCTGGGAAAAATATTTTTGTCACACCGGCTGTAGCTTCCGATCTGTATCTCCGATTCCATTCGTCAAGCGTGTCCGCACGGATCTGCCGCTTGACGAATGAGATCGGGCATTTGTCATAGTCTGGCCTTGTTTTTGTTTTAAGGGCTGCGTCCTTTGCTAGCTGGTCTGCTCTCTCATTGCCCTCCAGTCCTGCGTGAGCTTTGATCCAAAAAAGTTCAACTTTTTTGAATTGATCCTTGCAATGTCGCAGGTTTTCGCGGATTTCGACTGCGAGAGGGTGGAGAGAGCGATGGTTGGTGACAGCTTCCAGCGACGACTTGGAGTCGCTGTATATGCCAAAGCTGTTTTTTGGACTACGCAAAATTTCCCTTGTGGCCTTGCATACAGCCAGCAGTTCAGCCTGGAAGACGGTACAGTAGGGCGACAGCTTGAGTTTTTGGGCTTTAGTTTCAGCGCCATTGCTCCAATGAGACAATGATGCCCCAACCTTGCCCTCGATCTTGCTGCCGTCCGTGTATCCGCACTGCTTGAGTGCAGTGGTTGTTGTGTTGCTCCTGGTCTGCCAGGCATACGAACTGCAGGCTTATATGTTTGGCTGGGTGGGGAGTTCTGTCGAACGCGGTACGTCGCTCAACCTCCCTATCTCCTAGTGCTGGCCGAGGTACCCCCCTCCTTGCCTCATACAGGGCTGCTGCCTCTTGTATTCGGAGATCAAGGGGTAGTATCCCTGCCAGCACCAGTGCCGAGTTTAAGGAGACTGTGCGATAGGATTTGCACAGTTTCTGTGCAAATCCCCTTTGGACGGCATTTAACTGTTTGCGCACCATCAGCTTTTCGGCTGCTGGTGCCCACGCACTTGCCGCATACAGGATTGTCGGTTCGACTACTGCCGTGTAGATGGAGCGTATGACATCCGGGTTTAGTCCCCAGCTGATCCTGGCCGCCCTTGACAACTGCTTGTATAAGTTCAATGCCTTGTTGCATACATTAGATACATGTTTTATAAGTTTTCGCGTGAGGTTAGCTCAGGTTAGGTTAGCTCAGGTTAGGTTAGCTCAGGTTAGGTTAGCTCAGGTTAGGTTAGCTCAGGTTAGGTTAGCTCAGGTTAGGTTTTTTTTTTTTTTTTTTTTTTTTTTTTTTTTTTTGTTTTGGCAGGAGTGGGAAATCCTCATGGACGCCCAGACTGTCTCACTGGTGGGGCAGTCTGGGCAGTGCCGGACTCTTACCGGCTAAAACCACACTCCTGCCTTACAGTGTCCCTCTGACATGATCAGAGACCTTGTTTTGCGTAAACGATATATTTTTTATGAAATATTTTTAAACGATAAATGAATAATACGACAACGAATAGTACGACAACGAATAATACGACAAACGACAAAAGATTTCGAACATGACTACTTGCAAAAACAAACTAAATGACATCTAAGTTACTGTAAATTTACTCATTATTTCTATATATATATATTTTTTTTTTTTGATATCTATTTAACTAGGTTGATACGTTATTATATTATTATAATATATTAATTATCAACTTTTCTTAAACTACTTTATTTCTATTTATTACTAGGGATGCGATTTGACTACAATAATTCAGGAACAATTCTCTCTTTTTACCCGTCATTAAGTCTGGTATATTCCGGGCCACTAATTCGACTTCGAGTTTCTGCTCTATGTTGTAACGGGTGTTTGCGGTGATTGGACATTCCAGTAAAATGTGTAGTACAGTCTCCTCCACGCCGGGCTCGCATGCGCACGATGGGTTCTCTTTACACTTGAAACGTTTCAGGTATGCAGAGAACCCACCGTGCCCCGTTAAGATTTGCGTGGTGATGCTCGTGGGAGCCATCTTGCGCACCACACCGTACGCTGTCACCGCGTCCGGGAAAAAGATTTTGGTGCCCGAAGCTGTGTCACCAGACCTATATCTCCCATTCCATTCGTCAAGCGTTTCCGACCGGATCCTTCGCTTGACGAATGAAATGGGACACAGATCGTAATCCGGCCTCTTCTTCGACCCCAGGGCGGCCTCCTTCGCGAGCTGGTCGGCTCTCTCGTTTCCCTCCAACCCTGCGTGGGCCTTTATCCAGAACAAGGAGACACTCTTGTTCTGGAGCTTACAGCGTCGTAAGGTGTCCCTTGTGTCCACGGCCAAGGGGTGGGGGGAACTTGTGTTGATCACCGACTGAAGGGCCGCCATAGAGTCGCTGAAGATGCCGAACGAGGTTTCACGGGACTTTAGAGCCAGCCCTGCCGCTCTCTGTAGGGCCAGGAGTTCAGCCTGGTAGACGGCTCAGGTTAGGTTAGCTCAGGTTAGGTTAGCTCAGGTTAGGTTAGCTCAGGTTAGGTTAGCTCAGGTTAGGTTAGCTCAGGTTAGGTTAGCTCAGGTTAGGTTAGGTCAGGTTAGGTTAGGTTAGGTTAGGTTAGGTTAGGTTAGGTTAGGTTAGGTTAGGTTAGGTTAGGTTAGGTTAGGTTAGGTTAGGTTTTTTTGTTATTTTTTTTTTTTTTTTTTTTTTTTTTTTTTTTTTTTTTATATACTTGTCCCTGTGACTTTATCAAATTTCACAGACCTTATCATTCTAAATTTAAAACTATGCTTACACAATTCAAATACTCTACCCTAATAGGGTCCTACACAAATTGTTTGCAACTCTGCTGTCTTACTTTAATACATTTTCTGTACAGGCGGTCCTTCTTTTGTTAGCATTCTTGAACCGCTTGTGCCTATTCCTTCTACTCTTTTACATGCTGTTTACATTTTTTCTACAAGGTGTACCATTTTAAAACATTTCGTACAATCCTTGTGCCTATCTTTACGTCTAGCGGTTTCCATTTTCTTTACAACTCTAGTTGTGCCTACTTTATTATTCTACTTAATTCTTAATCTAGTTATATTTACTTATTTTCTATCTTTTATTACTGTTTCATATATTTACTTATAATATATATTACAATGCTAAACTTTATTTATACTTATGCTTAATTCTTTTATTTCCTATTTTTGCCTTAACCTTACTACAGTGATATATTGTAAAAAATACATATTGTAGTAAATGCTTATTTACTTTTATTCCTATTGATTACAACGGTCACAATTTTTATACAGTACTCTAAGAATGTTAGCCGAGTAAGTTTATCCCTAAGTAGAGTCTCTAGATTTTCCTTTATTAATTCAATTTCAATTTTCTGCTGAAAGTCGTACCTGTCTCTATTATGTACCGGGCAGTCCAGCAATAAGTGAAATATTGTTTCTGCAGTATCAGGGTCACAGACACATGCGGGACTCTCCTTGCACTTGAAGCGATGCAAGTACTGGGAGAGCCCCCCATGTCCAGTGAGAACCTGCGTTAGTAGCCCCGCTGGCCTCATGCTCCTAACTACTCTGTAGGCGTCTATGGCATCCGGGAGGAACACTCTCGTTACGGAGGCAGTGTCGCCCGACCCGTACCTCCCATTCCACTCGTCAAGGGAGTCCTTCCGGATTATCCGTTTGACGAATGAGACCGGAACCTGGTCGTAGTCGGGTTTCCTCCGACTCGAGAGTGCAGCCTCTTTCGCGAGCTGATCAGCGCGTTCGTTTCCTATGAGACCCATATGCGCCTTCACCCAGTAAAAGCTCACAGTTTTCCCTTGGTTGAAGGCCTTCTTAAGGTTTTCGCGCGTCTCTACCGCCAATGGATGCAGGGCGTTATAGTTGGTGATGGTCTCCAGGGCCGACTTTGAGTCACTATAAATGCAGTAATCCCTCTCCGTGCACCTCAGGGTCTCCTTTGTGGCTCTGCATATAGCGAGGATCTCCGCTTGGTACACGGTGCAGTACGCGGCCAAGCTAAGCTTGATTGTTTTGGTCTCAGTCTCACCATCCCATATGGATAACGCAGCCCCGACTTTGTCCTCAAGCTTGCTGCCGTCGGTGAAGATTTTTACTGCCTGCTCATTGCTGCTGTCGACCTGTGCTTGAGTAGTCAGGCTTTCGAAGGTCAACTCTACATGCAGAGCCGGATGTGGAATCTCCGCAAATCCCACCACACGTTCGGTCTCCCTGTCTCCCAGCACTAGCCGGGACGACCCTCTCCTTGCTTCGTACAGTGCGGCTGCCTCCTGTATTCGAAGGTCGAGAGGCAGTATCCCAGCCAGTACCAGTGCCGAGTTCAGGGAGACTGTGCGGTAGGACTTGCACAGTTTCTGTGCGAAGCCCCTCTGTACTGCATTCAGCGCCTTCTGCGTTCCAATTTTCTTAGCTGCCGGTGCCCATGCGCCCGCAGCGTACAAGATGACCGGCTCCACCACTGCCGTATAAATTACACGGATGACTTCCGGATGCAGTCCCCAGCTTACCTTTGCGGCTCTAGAGAGCTGTTTGTACAGGTTTGCCGCCTTTTTGCAGACTTTTGCAACGTGGGTGTTAAAGGTCATCCGGTCGTCCAGAGTAAGTCCCAGAATTTTGATTTCTCTCGACATTCCAACGTCGATCCCCCCCATAGTCAGGAGTGGGGTGTCGTACTTAAGCTTACGCGTCAGCACCATCGCACAAGTTTTGTGCGGCGCAAACTTCAGCTTGTTCCGGACTCCCCACTCCTGAACATAGGCGAGAGCGGCATTGGCCTGCCTCGAGACCTCCAAACCCGTATCCCCGCTGAAAACCATCACGACGTCATCCGCATACGCCTGACAGTATACTCCGTCTTTTTCCAGACCGTGTAATAGGGGGTCAAGTAGCAAATTCCATAGTATCGGGCCGCCAATGGATCCCTGGACGCAACCTTTCTGGGTGTTTCTAGTGTGTTCCTCCCCGGCATACCTCAAGCCGATTTTTCTGCAGTCGAGATAGCTATCGAGTAGCCTCCTTACATTAACCGGACACTTTTCCTCAGCCAGTCTGACTTTGATAGCTGGCCACCAGGCGCTATCGAAGGCCCCCTCTATATCCAATGAGACT
The DNA here is from genome assembly GCA_914767645.1 of Hydraecia micacea. NCBI lineage: Eukaryota > Metazoa > Arthropoda > Insecta > Lepidoptera > Noctuidae > Hydraecia > Hydraecia micacea. The sequence continues at coordinate 20,118,853 of OU611783.1, forward strand.
AGGGTTACGAGCTTTTTCTGCTCTATGTTCCCCTTGATATGGTTCACCAGGTTATAGAGGGCGTCCTCGGTGCTTCTCTGTGGCATAAAGCCGTACTGGCGAGTACTAATCCTCGGTACTAGGTGCCACCTGATCCTTGCTACTATCATCTTCTCCAGGATCTTGCCCAAGACTGGTAGCAGGCCGATCGGCCTATATGCCTTGGGATTCTGATAATCGTCCTTGCCCGGTTTTCTCAATACCACCACTGTGGCTTCCTTCCATATGTCCGGGAAGTGACCTATCTCTAGGCACTTATTATACAGGGCAAGGAACACGTCTAGATTCCTGAAGATTGCTCGACTGCATATATCCGCCGTGAAGCCATCCGCTCCAGGTGCCTTCTTTGGGTTGAAACTCTTACTCGCGGTCTTTAGCTCTTCTACCGTAAACGGCGGATCATATGTTTCATTATGACACGGGGCGTTTACTTGCTTTGCAAGCTCTCTTATTTGGCGATGATATGAGTTATCCTTCTCTTCGGAGTCCTCAGGGTAGAATGTTTCAGCTAATAGGGTTGCCGATTCTCTTGGGTTTAGGAACACATCGTCCTTTTTAAGGGTCAGATCCTCTTGACGTTTGGCGGTCTTACCGATCACTCTATATATGCCCTCCCATACTCCTTCTTTATCTTGCTTTTGGCAAAAGGTCTTCCAGCCTGCTATTTGGGCTTTCTTGGCTTGGCATTCGTAATTCTCTTTTGTTTGCAGGTACTCTCTGAAGACTTTTTCTTTGCGGTCGTTCGCCGCGTTGCGTATCCTACGCTTTTTAGTGGTGACCTCATTTTTCATGAGTGCAAGCTCCTCTGACCACCATGGCATAGAGAATTCGGTGTTTGTTGCCTTAGGTGGCATGCTATCTCTACAGGCTAAAGTAATCCCTTTTGTTATTGTCTCCGCCATGTTTTCCAACTGTTGTTTATGCTCGACTCTACTTATTTCGATTGCGTTGATATTTTGTTCCGCTTGGAATTGTTCCATTTTCTCAATGAAAATGTCCCAATTTGCCTTTTTAGTATTGTAGAGTCGAGTGGTCCTTTGGATGTTGATTCCTTTTTCTTTCTGCAAGCGCACTTGAAAAAGAATCGTGTTGTGGTCCGAGCTCGTCACTCCCTGGTCCACTCTCCAGTCTTCCACGAGACCCAGCATGTCCGTCGAGCAGGCTGTTAAATCGACGAAGCTGCTGTATCTCGTGTTGCCCCTTACCGTGTCAAATGTGGGTATATCGCCACTATTGAGTACCTGCATTTCCGACTCTTCCAGGGTCCCAGACATTTCTATACCCCTGTTGTCATTTACGATGCTGCCCCACCAGGTATTCTTTGCATTGGCATCGCCTCCAATGAGCAGTTTTCTTGGCCCAGCTTTCTCTATCGTCCTTCGTATTTGAGCCAGGTATGGCTCTATGGGCTGGTCTGGTTCGAAATAAAAAGAGACTACTGCAATTTCCCAGGCTTTGGACCGGATCCTCACCACTGCGATGTTGTTCGTAGTGAGTTCTGGGCACTGTATAACGTCCAAGTCGTGATCGAAAACGAT